>OZ038442.1:34923711-34951882 GCA_964036265.1 Daptonema setosum
AGACAAATTTTATACACTTAAAAAACATAAAAATGTCTTCGGTTACAGCGTAAAAGACGCAGAATTTCATGTAGATTCCAAATCTGGTCTTTGTTTTGCTGCACGACTTCCGTATCTCGAGTTACATGCGTGCAAAGTCGTTTGATCGTGTGTGCATTTCGAAAATGGGACCAAACACTCGTTTTTGGGTGATTCGAACATTGAAAAGAGTTTCCACCGCCTTGGGGTGAGTTTTTGAGTGGTAAACATGATTCAGAACAGTAAAAACACACATTTCAAAGGTGCTAGAGGGAAGTCTGAGATTACCAGGTGAGAACAACCTGAAAATTTTGCGTTTTTCGTTAAAAATCGTGAAAAAATTCCTATCTAGAGGCCGATGTGGGGGGGGGTGGTACCAAATTTTTTCAAAGACCACATTGTGGGACACATCGCTATAGCAATGAATTTCTTTATCTCGGCGGGCGACGTTAAGGATTTCAATTTGAAAAATTGCCAAACTCAAAAAAATTAACATTATTTTTTTCCAGACAAATTTTATACACTTAAAAAACATAAAAACGTCTTCGGTTACAGCGTAAAAGACGCAGAATTTCATGTAGATTCCAAATCTGGTCTTTGTTTTGCTGTACGACTTCTGTATCTCGAGTTACATGCGTGCAAAGTCGTTTGATCGTGTGTGCATTTCGAAAATGGGACCAAACACTCGTTTTTGGGGGTGATTCGAACATTGAAAAGAGTTTCCACCGCCTTATGGTGAGTTTTTGATGGTAAACATGATTCAGAACAGTAAAAACACACATTTCAAGGTGCTAGAGGGAAGTCTGAGATTACCAGGTGAGAAAAACCTGAAAATTTTGCGTTTTTCGTTAAAAATCGTGAAAAAATTCCTATCTAGAGGCCGATGTGGGGGGGGGGGTGGTACCAAATTTTTTCAAAGACCACATTGTGGGACACATCGCTATAGCAATGAATTTCTTTATCTCGGCGGGCGACGTTGGGGATTTCGATTTGAAAAATTGCCAAACTCAAAAAAATTAACATTATTTTTTTTCCAGACAAATTTTATACACTTAAAAAACATAAAAATGTCTTCGGTTACAGCGTAAAAGACGCAGAATTTCATGTAGATTCCAAATCTGGTCTTTGTTTTGCTGTACGACTTCCGTATCTCGAGTTACATGCGTGCAAAGTCGTTTGATCGTGTGTGCATTTCGAAAATGGGACCAAACACTCGTTTTTGGGTGATTCGAACATTGAAAAGAGTTTCCACCGCCTTGGGGTGAGTTTTTGAGGGTAAACATGATTCAGAACGGTAAAAACACACATTTCAAGGTGCTAGAGGGAAGTCTGAGATTACCAGGTGAGAAAAACCTGAAAATTTTGCGTTTTTCGTTAAAAATCGTGAAAAAATTCCTATCTAGAGGCCGATGTGGGGGTTGTGGTACCAAATTTTTTCAAAGACCACATTGTGGGACACATCGCTATAGCAATGAATTTCTTTATCTCGGCGGGCGACGTTGGGGATTTCGATTTGAAAAATTGCCAAACTCAAAAAAATTAACATTATTTTTTTTATAGACAAATTTTATACACTTAAAAAACATAAAAATGTCTTCGGTTACAGCGTAAAAGACGCAGAATTTCATGTAGATTCCAAATCTGGTCTTTGTTCTGCTGCACGACTTCTGTATCTCGAGTTACATGCGTGCAAAGTCGTTTGATCGTGTGTGCATTTCGAAAATGGGACCAAACACTCGTTTTTGGGTGATTCGAACATTGAAAAGAGTTTCCACCGCCTTGGGGTGAGTTTTTGAGGGTAAACATGATTCAGAACGGTAAAAACACACATTTCAAGGTGCTAGAGGGAAGTCTGAGATTACCAGGTGAGAAAAACCTGAAAATTTTGCGTTTTTCGTTAAAAATCGTGAAAAAATTCCTATCTAGAGGCCGATGTGGGGGGGTGGTACCAAATTTTTTCAAAGACCACATTGTGGGACACATCGCTATAGCAATGAATTTCTTTATCTCGGCGGGCGACGTTGGGGATTTCGATTTGAATAATTGCCAAATTCAAAAAAATTAACATTAATTTTTTTCCAGACAAATTTTATACACTTAAAAAACATAAAAATGTCTTCGGTTACAGCGTAAAAGACGCAGAATTTTATGTAGATTCCAAATCTGGTCTTTGTTTTGCTGCACGACTTCTGTATCTCGAGTTACATGCGTGCAAAGTCGTTTGATCGTGTGTGCATTTCGAAAATGGGACCAAACACTCGTTTTTGGGTGATTCGAACATTGAAAAGAGTTTCCACCGCCTTGGGGTGAGTTTTTGAGGGTAAACATGATTCAGAACGGTAAAAACACACATTTCAAGGTGCTAGAGGGAAGTCTGAGATTACCAGGTGAGAAAAACCTGAAAATTTTGCGTTTTTCGTTAAAAATCGTGAAAAAATTCCTATCTAGAGGCCGATGTGGGGGTTGTGGTACCAAATTTTTTCAAAGACCACATTGTGGGACACATCGCTATAGCAATGAATTTCTTTATCTCGGCGGGCGACGTTGGGGATTTCGATTTGAAAAATTGCCAAACTCAAAAAAATTAACATTATTTTTTTTCCAGACAAATTTTATACACTTAAAAAACATAAAAATGTCTTCGGTTACAGCGTAAAAGACGCAGAATTTCATGTAGATTCCAAATCTGGTCTTTGTTCTGCTGCACGACTTCTGTATCTCGAGTTACATGCGTGCAAAGTCGTTTGATCGTGTGTGCATTTCGAAAATGGGACCAAACACTCGTTTTTGGGTGATTCGAACATTGAAAAGAGTTTCCACCGCCTTGGGGTGAGTTTTTGAGGGTAAACATGATTCAGAACGGTAAAAACACACATTTCAAGGTGCTAGAGGGAAGTCTGAGATTACCAGGTGAGAAAAACCTGAAAATTTTGCGTTTTTCGTTAAAAATCGTGAAAAAATTCCTATCTAGAGGCCGATGTGGGGGGGTGGTACCAAATTTTTTCAAAGACCACATTGTGGGACACATCGCTATAGCAATGAATTTCTTTATCTCGGCGGGCGACGTTGGGGATTTCGATTTGAATAATTGCCAAATTCAAAAAAATTAACATTAATTTTTTTCCAGACAAATTTTATACACTTAAAAAACATAAAAATGTCTTCGGTTACAGCGTAAAAGACGCAGAATTTTATGTAGATTCCAAATCTGGTCTTTGTTTTGCTGCACGACTTCTGTATCTCGAGTTACATGCGTGCAAAGTCGTTTGATCGTGTGTGCATTTCGAAAATGGGACCAAACACTCGTTTTTGGGTGATTCGAACATTGAAAAGAGTTTCCACCGCCTTGGGGTGAGTTTTTGAGGGTAAACATGATTCAGAACGGTAAAAACACACATTTCAAGGTGCTAGAGGGAAGTCTGAGATTACCAGGTGAGAAAAACCTGAAAATTTTGCGTTTTTCGTTAAAAATCGTGAAAAAATTCCTATCTAGAGGCCGATGTGGGGGTTGTGGTACCAAATTTTTTCAAAGACCACATTGTGGGACACATCGCTATAGCAATGAATTTCTTTATCTCGGCGGGCGACGTTGGGGATTTCGATTTGAAAAATTGCCAAACTCAAAAAAATTAACATTATTTTTTTTCCAGACAAATTTTATACACTTAAAAAACATAAAAATGTCTTCGGTTACAGCGTAAAAGACGCAGAATTTCATGTAGATTCCAAATCTGGTCTTTGTTCTGCTGCACGACTTCTGTATCTCGAGTTACATGCGTGCAAAGTCGTTTGATCGTGTGTGCATTTCGAAAATGGGACCAAACACTCGTTTTTGGGTGATTCGAACATTGAAAAGAGTTTCCACCGCCTTGGGGTGAGTTTTTGAGGGTAAACATGATTCAGAACGGTAAAAACACACATTTCAAGGTGCTAGAGGGAAGTCTGAGATTACCAGGTGAGAAAAACCTGAAAATTTTGCGTTTTTCGTTAAAAATCGTGAAAAAATTCCTATCTAGAGGCCGATGTGGGGGTTGTGGTACCAAATTTTTTCAAAGACCACATTGTGGGACACATCGCTATAGCAATGAATTTCTTTATCTCGGCGGGCGACGTTGGGGATTTCGATTTGAAAAATTGCCAAACTCAAAAAAATTAACATTAATTTTTTTCCAGACAAATTTTATACACTTAAAAAACATAAAAATGTCTTCGGTTACAGCGTAAAAGACGCAGAATTTTATGTAGATTCCAAATCTGGTCTTTGTTTTGCTGCACGACTTCTGTATCTCGAGTTACATGCGTGCAAAGTCGTTTGATCGTGTGTGCATTTCGAAAATGGGACCAAACACTCGTTTTTGGGTGATTCGAACATTGAAAAGAGTTTCCACCGCCTTGGGGTGAGTTTTTGAGGGTAAACATGATTCAGAACGGTAAAAACACACATTTCAAGGTGCTAGAGGGAAGTCTGAGATTACCAGGTGAGAAAAACCTGAAAATTTTGCGTTTTTCGTTAAAAATCGTGAAAAAATTCCTATCTAGAGGCCGATGTGGGGGTTGTGGTACCAAATTTTTTCAAAGACCACATTGTGGGACACATCGCTATAGCAATGAATTTCTTTATCTCGGCGGGCGACGTTGGGGATTTCGATTTGAAAAATTGCCAAACTCAAAAAAATTAACATTATTTTTTTTCCAGACAAATTTTATACACTTAAAAAACATAAAAATGTCTTCGGTTACAGCGTAAAAGACGCAGAATTTCATGTAGATTCCAAATCTGGTCTTTGTTCTGCTGCACGACTTCTGTATCTCGAGTTACATGCGTGCAAAGTCGTTTGATCGTGTGTGCATTTCGAAAATGGGACCAAACACTCGTTTTTGGGTGATTCGAACATTGAAAAGAGTTTCCACCGCCTTGGGGTGAGTTTTTGAGGGTAAACATGATTCAGAACGGTAAAAACACACATTTCAAGGTGCTAGAGGGAAGTCTGAGATTACCAGGTGAGAAAAACCTGAAAATTTTGCGTTTTTCGTTAAAAATCGTGAAAAAATTCCTATCTAGAGGCCGATGTGGGGGGGTGGTACCAAATTTTTTCAAAGACCACATTGTGGGACACATCGCTATAGCAATGAATTTCTTTATCTCGGCGGGCGACGTTGGGGATTTCGATTTGAATAATTGCCAAATTCAAAAAAATTAACATTAATTTTTTTCCAGACAAATTTTATACACTTAAAAAACATAAAAACGCCTTCGGTTACAGCGTAAAAGACGCAGAATTTCATGTAGATTCCAAATCTGGTCTTTGTTTTGCTGTACGACTTCTGTATCTCGAGTTACATGCGTTTAAATAAGCTGTATTAGACATCCATTTTCAAAAAAAGTCAAAAAATGAAAAATCCAAAAAATCATTAATTTAATGCGATTTCTGGTAAACGGCTACAGGCGATTATTACCCTACCTATATACCTCCCAAAACACTAATAATCTCGATTTTTATTATTTGGGCCACATACCTCAGATTTTCTCAGGCAACGCGTTTTAAATTGTTCTCATCATATTCAAAATTCAAAAATTCAAATTTATTCAGTTGTTATGCCATAATAGCAAAGTAGGATACCAAGTCACAATAGTGAAATAACGGTCATCCGATGTACAATGACAATCACTGATCATCAACAACGTTCTTGAATGCGCTGTGTCTCAACCCGGGGCTCGAGCCAGAAACGTCGGCGAGCGAAGCCGACGCCTTAACCACTTGACGAGGGAAGCGACAAATATTCCCGCTGTTATCAGAAAAACTCTAGTTTAGGATGTGTATGGCAACAGTTTTACAAGACATAACCCACTGAACCGACTGTAGTTTTTATATATTGTACGTAAACGGTTTGATTCGTTTATTGTGAAGCCATAGCTTCTTGTATTACGGGTTGATATCAATTTATACCTACTTTTGCGTTCATGTTCATTAACTTTTTATTTACCCAGCACAATAAGATAGATAACATCCATAAGGAGAGGAAAAAGAAAAGTCAATTACACATACATATTACATGACAAAACGGTTGTATAATTGATTGACACTTTACAAGTTATGGTGTTAAGTGTGACCAGCAGAATAGACGATATCAAGCAAAGCACAGATGACAGAACCACTCATATCAATATCTTGATAACTCAGATTGGCTGCTGAGCACGTCACAGGTCGGGCTGCAATAAATACAACAGATTCAGTTATACCATATCACATTATCTACTCACATTCTCTCACCCAAGACAACTAATTGAATTGAATTTTCAATAAAATGTGAGATCACATTTCGAAAATGACAAATTATCAAACAACTGATTCTGAGTAATAATACCTGACAACCAAAAACATTGACTCGTTGACTTTTAACTCATCCACCACTCAACAAACTAACAGCGACGTGTTTCACCCTAGCACGTTTTGACCGTCGTGTTTGTGCATCAGTTGACAAGTTTGTTTGCTCATCATGTGGCTTGTCGTGTTGTACAGAGGGTGACGATGACTCAGTCTTGGGCACACGTTGCTTGAGTCGACTCGTACACACAGCTGCAAACAAATACCAACATTATCAAGGTTCATTACTGTCAAACAAATACCAACATTATCAAGGTTCATTACTGTCAAACAAATACCAACATTATCATGGTTCATTACTGTCATGCCCGCATAATGAACACGTGAAACGTATGCAAACACTCACATGTGGTTTGAGATGAAGGGCCCGGTTGGTCGACTAGTTGTTGTTCGTGATCATCATCAGGCTTGTCGGCACTGCCCGATGCTTCACTAGGTTTAGTGCGTTTGGACGGCGAGGGAGAATCACTCGATTTCGTTATCTTAAACAAACCAATTAAAATACAGTAGCCGATTCATTTTATAGCCCAAACAAAAGAAAGAGTGGTTGTGTACCTGAGTGTAACTGTCGTTGATGAGTTGATCGATTGTTTGATTGAGCTGTTCATCGTTGTCCTCTCCCGAGCCCTCAAACAGCTCGGGATGAGTGCTCATCAGGTATTCGGTCATTTGGCCACGCATGTCTGCCAGTTGTCGTTTCAGTTTACTCGACACAACCTGCAACACAACACCGTAGAGATGTTTGTACTTGGAATATATTCACATAAATGAACTGAACATATTAACATATACCGAAGGCAGTCAACCCGTCAACGTCAAGCATCCGATCACAAAAAAATCCGGCACCGGGAGACAGAAATCAGGCATGGAAGCACCCTCTACGTAAATTATTAATCACCCAAGTTAATCTAATAAAAAGAACGGCAATGTTGAATAATGAGTAATTGAAACAATGGCAGTAACCTTCTGTATCTCAGAGGAAACGTCTTCGGGAATGGGCCTTGGCTGTATCGTCTGCGTGCGCAATCCGAGTGCAGCATCGGATGAAGTTGAGGTGCCCGGCTCGTCTTCTTCAGCAACCTATAACGCAAATCAATATCATACTACAGACGCATAGACGTAAACACCATTGAGACAGTCAGACACATATACGATCATAATAACAAACATATGTACGAATCTAGATTCTAGATACATCATCTGAAGATCAGACAGACACACAATTGTCATCTCAGACACAAATAGGGCAGAATCGAGAAATGAACAGACATTGCCAGATACGACGATTAAAGTAAACATGAGCCAACCATGTGGGTGTGAACATCATCTGCCTGCATGGCTGCCGTTGCCTCCACGTCTTCAACAAACTGCCATTCACTCTGAAATTGCTCAACGTGAGTGATCAAATGCGTAAAGCGGCAGCATATAAAACCGATGCTGTCAAGTTCGCGACCTGACCTACTGTGGACATCGTGAGATTTCTTATATAAAAGTAAAACATACTCTTTGAGCAAGAAAAGCAACAACGGAAATCAAAATTTTTTTTTTAGAATAACTAGTAGAATGAGCATGAGCTTACCCGGTATCGTCTTGGATCTCTGGCCTCCTTCTCCATCACGTACTTCTTTGGACGACCACGACTCCGAGCCAAACCAGAGAAGTGACGACCTTCGTTGTGAACCTGAACAGGCAAATCTATGTTTAACATCAGAATCCAATCAATCAAGCTTTACGTAGACGAGTGCTCGTATTCAATCCCATGTCATTCAACCAATGTTAAAAGACACAAAGGAGCATCCGCATCTATCTGTCATCATGAACAAAAACTGATGCAATCATTTTGGTGTTTATCGAAGACAGAGTCGGAAACAACTTCCAACTATTTTGGACTCGACGATGGATCAAAGATCTTTAGGGCTGCGCAGCCAAATTGTCCCCCCCCCCCACAGCCCAGCACTGAGTTGATCATATATAATCAAAATAGAACGCTTTTGCCCAACCGTTCTGACATCGAACTCGAAGCACGGATTGTTGGTTGGTATCATTTTCTTCAGGTGATTGTATGTGACCTCGGGTGTGGCACCGATCTCAAGCAGGGCTCGGGCTTCCCGTCGCACGATCACTGACTTGCGGCAGTACGGCTTGGCCTCAACGCTCCTGAACCAAAAAACATATGTTGAAACAGTCAAACTAATTGGGAGAAGAACGCATAAATCATGAGCACCCTTACTAACGTAATTTGAAGCCAGATCCCAAAACACCATAAAATCAAGTTTTTTTTATGTAGAAACATTTACACAAAAACAAAAACATGGAAAAAAATCAGAATGTGTAGTGTAGTGTGAATAGGCATGTTTTTTATAAGCAGAACAATAATACACGGCTTGATCGCTATTGAGCTGGCCTGCTCGCCGTTTCGACTAAGGAAATGCAGCCTTAATCGCCGCGCTGCATCACTGAATCAACACCAATCAACAATGTTAACCGTCGTTTTTCAGAGCGTCTGTTGGTTTCAGGTCCCTGGCCATACAAGCTGGGCGGTATCTCCCTCGGTGTCACGTACCACCGGTAGAACACAAATGCCATGTGTGGGTCGCATAGTCGACGAACACCCTGTATTAAACATTATGCTAACACAACACTATCAGTTATATGATAAATCGCTAAATCCGAGTAACCGAATTACAGAGACATCGTAACTGTTCAGATTTTTTTAAATAGCCAGGAGCCCAGAAAATTAAAACAATGAATTGCAAAATGTGTGTTATAAATAAATCAATAACCTGTTCGTCTTCCCAAATCTCATGCATTGTGTACACGACCTTGACCAGACCCTTTTCCGTAAATGCGTGACGTCGACGAGTTTCCAGCTGGAAGTGATAACAAAATACTGATTTCCGGTTTTCAAATCATAATCAAGATTGGATGAGATAATAAACAGCTAAAACATCTGCATAAAATAACTCAATTGAGTGAAAATAAACAGGACAGGATTGAATGCAAACCCCGATTGTTCCCTGAGAGAAGCCGGGTGGAATCACGTCTGTGCCAGTAAAGAACGATCGTTTAACCGATTTCTCGGGCAGTCCATCGGCAAAGCACTGCTCCAGACACTCGGCTTCGTTGATCTGACAAATATATAATCATTACATCATGGTTACCAAAAAAAAATGACCATCATTTTTATGTTTTCTTGGGGGGTATTTTAAGTTTAAAAAAATCCGTCACATTTTTTTCGAACTTCAGTTTACAGTTTTGGGACATTTCAACGATTTTGGAGTTTTGAAAACTCTAAGAAAAAAAGTACCGTAATTTTTTCTTATTATCTTTTTAAACATTTTTTTGGTAACCATAGATTACATACACAGTTAAATATATATTGTCGGATGGAACCAACTTGATTCAAATACTTTTTATTCCAAGTCCGACGAACGACCATCTAAGTGAAATACGGTAAAAGGTATTTTAGAATGAGATGATTAACCTTGAATGTTTCCTTCTTGTAGCTGTTGTATCGCATCCAATGTCCCACGTTGTCCAATGATATCTCCTGCAGCAGTTTACTGGCGGACTCCAATTTGAGGATGTCACCCATTTCACGCAGATCTACCAGATAACTGCAATTACAATAGTTTATAGAGACTCGTTCAACCTGAACTCAAAATAAAAGTTTAAAAAGTCCTAAATAATGGTGTATTGTGCAGTCATTAAAAAAACCATTTCCAGTTGGTATTTTTTGCAATCTCGGCAGCGCATAATAAAGGTGCCATCTAAAAGTATATATTTCTTTGGTAGCATGGTCAACCACAGAGGTGGGCCGCTGGAGGAGGGGTAGGGCCGTAGGGGGTTACCCTCACCCCCACTTTTCAGGGCGGGCGGGTAGCCGCCTACCGCCCTTCCGAAATTCAGTTGGAATCACATCAACAAGACACATCAATTGAATGAGTTCCACCGTTTGAAGGATGTTGAAAACTCAAGCTTTTTTCACCTGTCGCATGGTTAACATCACTTATCATCGGAGATCGGAGGCATATTCTTGAACGATAATCAGCCAATAGGTCACAACTCTCTAACAGCCATCCCATCAGTTTTTTATGTACGTTACCGGGTTTCGAGCCCCGTAGACGAGAATGACATACTTTATGAAGAACGAGGAATCTTCTGGAAATGCATGATGCACTTTAGAATAACGAAATCACGAATAACACGTGGAGCGATGTTTTAATATTTTGATTTTTTTTGTATTTTGATATCGTGAAGCCGCATTGAAGCGGTTGGAACGAAAACATATCACCCCATATGTTCTCAGCTCAAACTTCATATGTATCATGAAACCTGAACTGCATTCATACATCTCTGGTGGCTATCGTTTTAAGGCATTTTTCACTTTTGTCTCTTTCTGGTCACCGCAAACACCCCATTCCTCTAAGGTATTACCATACATGGGCGTGAGCAAAGCCGGGGCCAAAGCAACTGAAAGTAATCACCCAAACCACATCGACCACAAAATAACGAACTGCAGTTTAGGGCGGGCGGGTAGCTACCACCCTCAGACGAAAAATTAAGTCGCCTACCCCTCCCCCCGACTAGAAATTGAAGGAAATCAGCCTCAAAACACGGTCGAAATTCGATTTTTACAGTCAATTTTCAAAAAAATTGTCTGTGAGATTTTTTTTCAGAAAAAATAAGTCTTTTAGGTCAATTTACGTGGTTAAAACTTGAAATAACCGGTTTATGTGATGTTTATACGTTATAATAGGAAGTTTTTGGGCAAAAACAAGCAAAAAAACTTTTTTTCTACACATCCTACCCGTCCCTACCCACCACTTTTTAGGGTGGGATCGGAGATTTCCAGATTCTCCCCCTCCCCCACCCCAAAACGCCAAAAAATCCGGCTTACCCCTGGTCAACAAGGTTAAGAACAACCACAATAACAGTCAATAACAACAACAACACCAATAACAACTCATTATATCACTCACTAACCCACTGCAACTCATCGGGAATGTGTACGGAATGAGATGTGTGATCAGAGAATTATCCTCCATCGCTTTCAGCATGATTTTGATGGCCGAAAACCGATTAATGAAAGGCAGATCAAGCCAGGTAACACCCGATTCATCGATTCGCGGCGCAGGACTGAAGCACAAACGTTAACACTTGTTTTATTGCAACTGGCTTGTCAAAACTACTACTTCATCGTTACCAACACCATCAACATGTACATCATGATTACAATATCAGCAATAACATCAACAACCACAATAACAACAAAATAACAATACAACAACAGCCGGTGGGCCGGGTTTCTTGGGGTTTTGCAGGGGACGGGGGGGGGGGGTAGAATTTTGAAATCTCAGATTAACCCCCTCACCCCGAAAAGTGGGAGGGGGGGGGGGGTAGAAAATTTTTTTTCGCAAAAAGCCTCGTTTTTTGTTTGTTTTTGCTTAAAAAAAAATTATTATAAGGTATAAACATCACATGTACCGGTTTTTTCAGGTTTTAACCAAAAAAATTGACCCAGAAAACGTGTTTGTTCGAAAAAAAATTCTCACAGCCAAAATTTTTTGAAAAATGAGTCTCAAAATCGAGGTTTTGAAGCCGATTTTCTCAAAAATTTTGAGTAGCAGGGGGAGGGGGTAGGCTACCCGCCGACCCTGAAAAGCGGGGGGGGGGGGTAAACCCCTGCCCCCCAGCCCGCCTCTGACAACAGCAATCATCACACATACAAACACAACCAACATCCAATACATGTCATACGCGTTCTCCATCCTCTCCATGGCCCTGATCGACCTGAGCAGGGACGCGTCCTCCTGGTTGTCCGCCACCTGCCACATGCCCGGCGCAAATTCTTCTTCGCTCGTTACACTGAACAAAATAATAAGATGTATGATATAAGCTAATTAGTAAAAAGTTATTAAGTAGGAGGAACCGTGTTGAAAACCAATCAAATCGGAGGAAACAGAGCCGATTCCATGAAATCTAATCCTGTTTGAAAAACACTATATAAACACCCCATTTTCGACCTTTAGATCATCACGAAAGTTTTCTGATCATGAACCCCTCTTCCCAAAGCCACCCATATCGACCACAACCATCATTTTGGACAAAACCACAGCTCACGATTGTAATCACAAACTACGAAGTGCGATTGTAAACCCAAAATCCAGTGGTACCAACGATTTGGTGGCCCAGGCACGAGCTGACGGCAGAGGAGCAGCGATGCGACGATGCGCAATCTTGCGAGTGAGCAGACTGGCGTTGATGAGGCCGTCACACTCCTCGATATCGTGTGGCGTAACGTACCTGACATTAAGATACGGACACGTTATTACAAAATCAAATACATGATCAAAACATCAAAAACCATAAATATCTGGAAAATCGTTGAACTTTTATTATAGATATAGACAAACCCGAGCTGAAAACAATTATTGTCGAATTGAGATTAAGAAAAGTTAGAGTAGATAGAACTGATAAACAAACCATCTGTAATATATGAACGTGAAATCGGGGTACGCCTTGAGTACTCTGGTCTGATCATCCAACGTCTCAATCTGGTACATGTTGAACACCATCCGACACAGACCCGACTCGGCCACGGCCTTGCGACGCGTGGACTCTACCTGCAAAATACATACATAACTAAAATATAGTTAACAATTAAAATTCAAAAAAGTTTATACATTTTGTAACAAACTGAACAAAAGTTTTATGTACATTTACTTTTCAATGTTTATAAACACTATTAAACGCTAGTCGCCCAGACAAAAAGATAAAAACAAAACAGTACCTCTCTCATGTCCATGCTCATGATGTTTTTTTCTTTTGTATGTTACACCACGAATAACTTAATTTATGATAGCAATTATTTTAACTAGCATTCGGTTTTCACACTATCACTAAACACGAACTAAACGAACTGAACTAAGTTTTCGTGTCCTCTTTTCAAACAAAATGAAGATATTATATGGATGATAAATAATGATTGATTAACAAAGCAAAGCATGCAGATGTATTACTAACACAGATGTGTCCATGCAGATGTATTACTAACACAGATGTGTCCATGCAGATGTATTACTAACACAGATGTGTCCATGCAGATGTATTACTAACACAGATGTGTCCATGCAGATGTATTACTAACACAGATGTGTCCATGCAGATGTATTACTAACACAGATGTGTCCATGCAGATGTATTACTAACACAGATGTGTCCATGCAGATGTATTACTAACACAGATGTGTCCATGCAGATGTATTACTAACACAGATGTGTCCATGCAGATGTATTACTAACACAGATGTGTCCATGCAGATGTATTACTAACACAGATGTGTCCATGCAGATGTATTACTAACACAGATGTGTCCCTGATCGAATCCGGGTGGCACCCTGGCACCGACACCACCCGTAAAGTACTCACTGCGCACTGCACTATCGTAACCGCCTTCAGGTGGACCCGTTGACAGACACTGCTCCAATTCACCTTGCTCGTTTGTCTAAATTACAAACAACATTTAAGGATGGTAAGAAAACCACGATGTGAACCACAAAATACACTTTTTACAAGTTTGAGTTTGAAAAGCAAAAAAAACTCTATGAGTCATGATGCTACTAGGAAAGTTGCAACAATGATTAACTTAATTTGAAGAATACATTCTGAGAGCCAATCATTCAATTTATTATTATACTCACCGTCACCGATCTGATAAATATACAAAAAAGCATGAGTTTGTGATACGAACCCGATAAGTTTCCTTCTTCCTGACGTTGTACCTGTCCCAAAGGGTGATCGTGTTGCAGGCTGCATCGTGCATAAGAAACTGTTCCGGCGTCTTGTTCGTGCCAACCAACTGCTCGTTCATATTGAAGATGAAACTGAAGTATTATTCAGTAAGTAATTGATTATAACCAACCAACTGAAATTGACCCATTGACCTTAATCTCGACTCGTGAAATCTAGCGGCGACCAAAGATATACCGTGAACAGTTAAATGTAAAAATTTAATTAGCCGATTGGTATGCAAATGTAAACAATATTGAATGAGCATCCGCCAACGTAGCATAAATAGCGTATTCACGGTATAAATGGTAGGAGAGTACAGTCAAATAAGGTACAATTCTCTCTTAACCACTAGCTTGTTCTATTCTAGATTCATAAAGCAAATAACAACAGATTCACTTTGTACACACAATTTAGAGCCACAGGCACTAGCGGACGAGAAGGGGTGGGAAAAGTGGAATTCCCCCCTCTTTGGCGTTTTCAAAAAGTAGAATTTGTTCCCTAAGGTGTAGGTAAAATGACCAGGTTCATGAAAATTCCCCCCTCTTTGGGAAGATTCCCCTCCCTTTGGTGGTTTGGCTCGTCCGCCAGTGGCCACAGGTAAAACCAGTCAGAAAGAAAACCAACTATGAATGTTTCTTCGATTCCAAATCAGAAACGGTTATCCAAATTATAAAACACGTTAATCGATTGTTTAACAAACACCAACCCGCTCGAGCAGTCAAGCGAGTGATTTTTAGGTATTTTGGTAGTAACGAATCCGGGATCCTGCATGGCATGAAGTAGTAAACGAGCAGCGATTGCCGAGTTGATGAAGGGCATGTCCAGCCATACACAATCGTGCTCATCGGCCCGGGGTGTTGGCCTCAAATATTACAAACATTTAAATCAAATCACACAACTTTTATTTGAGAGCGGCAAAAAATTGATTGAGTTCGTGACTGAAAGTTCGTATTGTGAAAAAATGCGAAAAATCTGAAAGCCGTTCTGGTGTCTGATAAAGCGAACCAGTGGAACTCCATGGCTCTTCGCTCTTCCTTCTCGAGTTCTTTGATGCGTGCCAGAGTGTCAACGTCATGACGTGCAACACCGGATTCACGTTGAGTTGACTCATTCAGTGCCTGTAAACACACACATTCACATACTGCAGTCTTATTAGTCACACAAAAACACGTAGTTGGTTTTGATTCAAAAAATACTACTGTAACGTCAAAATTGCTATTTAGCCTTTAGATATTTCGACTGGGAGGGGTTAGGGTTACAAAAAAGGTTCTGGGAGGGAGAGGTCCACCTGACATGACCCTACCCTCTGGATTCAGAATAGGGAGGGAAGGGGAGACAACCCCCATACCCAGTTGGAGTAATGAATGAATGTACATGAACAGTATTGTTGTTTGACCTGTTGTTGTGTTTGATGGTGTTGAATGAGCACGTCATCGTCCAAACCAAACTCGTGAATCGACTCGACCGGTTGATCGTGTCCCACATCCACGTATTCATCTTCCATCACAACACCTAAAATTAAATATCAGGTTTAGTGAAAAAGATCCATTTTTTTCAGTTACACCAACCACAATTGACATGATTCAATACCACAAGTACTGTATGTTTTTCACATCTAAATGTTAGTATCATAGATAGAAAAAAGTTACTGGTATGTAAAATAAAAAAATAAGAAGAAAACCAATTGCTTGACACTCATTGTTATTTAAAGATAAGTAAGCAATTTTCAGGGAAAAAGGACAGTAAAATGCCCAGAACAGCAGCAACTTACATTGAAAAAGTGCCTTTCTATATGAAATGTACATGCACACAATAAGCATGTGGCGGTCATCTTTATCGAAGCGGTAGATTCATTTTTTCATGAAATCTAAGGATGCAAAAAAATACGTGAAATACTCGGCTACCATTCAGTAAAAAAGAATCAGAGAGAATAAAATACGAGAGGACAATAAAACAAACCACCGTTGGCCTCCTCAACGAGCGAGTCCTCCATCTCCTCCTCCTCCACCGTTTCCTGTACGAGCTCATCGTCCTCTTCGTTGCTGAAACAATAATGATATGGGAATTGTATTCATGCATATTTTGTTAACACATCAATCATTCTCACAAACATTTACAAAAACAAACAGAAATGTAGTGATCAAAAAAATTACAGAATGTTCTAGACAATTACGGCGACGTGAGAACGTGAAGCACTGTGCCACTTCACTTATGATAGTGGACCACACTGGTAGTCATTTCCCATTTCTGTTCAGATATTTTTCGTGCAATTTTCATGTCTGGCAAACAAAGCCTATTATAAAACAAGCCTATTATAAATCATTTCCGCCGAAACCCCCCTAGCTATTTACCACAGTAAATATTTTTCACAAGCTTAAACGAGTTGACGACTAACACAAGCAAATCGACTGCCACCACATCTTGCGTTGGTTCATCATCCTCCTGTTTAGTCAGTCCTTTATGCATCGCTGCAAAATCACCCGAAAACCGCCCCTTCCGTTTCGCCCGATTCATTTTATGACCAAAAGTATAAATGAACTGCAAAAAATTGAACTCAGCTTTTACTTTGCACCATTGTCCGGGAATTCATGAAAAAAATCTTAAAAATCGCAGGCAAAATATAGAAAGAACTGTTGCATGAACGATAGGGTGGTTCGATCAAACTGAAATTTCAACCGGACGGTTAAATTATCATTCTACTAAAAAACACAAAAAGCGCCAGCAGAAAGTCTATAAAAAGAAAATTTGAACACAATTTCACAAATGCTCCAATACTCGTGTTGAGAAGATTGGATGACTATGAAAAAATGCCTATCATACGCGGAATAAAAAAACAGTATGACGTCTTTCCGACACCTTTTCGATAAAATCATTACTTTACCAACAACTCGAAAAAACTGATGTAGAGAATTGCAACGTTTTTAACTATTTTTGCTCTTTCGAAAATCAGATTATCTCAACATTTAAAAAGTCTTGAGACCCATTGTGTTATTTGAATGTCTAGATTGACTGAAGCTGTATCCAACACAAAAATTATGATTCTCTCTGTATTCTCAAAATTGTTTGAGCCGCCAAAAACGGTAAAAATTCAAGTTCACTCATTCACGCTGTTTCAGCCACATTGGATTTCATTTTTTTATACAGACAGACAAACATGACAAACTTGATTTTAACAACAGGTCTAGAGGGACTACGCTGCAAATAAACACTTTTAATAAACTTGAACAGTACCTTTCAATTAATTTTTTATGATCCGTTAAAATTACAGGAATTAAAAAAAGGGGATTTTTTTATGAATATTTTTTTCTTCGTTTTTACACATGTACCCATAATATTGAAACATCTTAAAACCGTATTATAACTGATCGGGAAGTAAGGAAAAAAATCAGTCCCACCCACACGGTAAGTACAGCTCGGCGCTAACGTAATAATAGTCAAGGGTTGAAGTTATTTTCACACTAGATGCAGAGAAGGCCGCTGGGGGGTAGGGGGTTTACTCCCACTTTTCAGGGTCGGCGGGTAGCCTACCCCCTCCCCCTACAAAAAAATTTAGGTCGCCTACCCCCTCCCCCCCGACTCAAAATTTTTGAGAAAATCGGCCTCAAAACCTCGATTTTAAGGCTCATTTTTGACTGTTTTGGCTGTGAATTTTTTTTAAACAAACACGTTTTCTGGGTTTTTTGGTTAAAACCTGAAAAAACCGGTTCATGTGATGTTGTTGCTGTTGAGGGTCGGTCGCTCGGCTAGTAGTCGGCGGCCGTCGCGCAGCTCCATAATTGCAGGTGCTATTGCGGATCACCCTAGGTATGGTTAGTTATTGAGTTAACCTCTCACTTGCCCTCGTAGAGGGTTCTTCTTAGCCCATATATACAGTATATCTAGGATCTTGAACATAGCAGGGTGATTTATTGAAATCTGCCCGTGCTTTTGATGTATTTTATAAGGTTAGATATGGACTGTTTCGTCTCAAGTTTCCATCCTCTGCTTATGCTGTTTTTAGCTCTTTGTATCCTGACTGAAGGCCGGGCACTCGAAAAGGAAGTGTTCCGAGGTCTCCTCAGCCTTTCCGCATTGGTCGCATGGGGGGTCATACTTCCTTAACATCTTTGATAGGTGTTTGTTTAGGGTTGAATGTCCAGTGGTTATTCCCACTAGTAACCTCAACTCTTTCTTGGGGAGCTTGATAATGCGTTTAATCGCAGTTTTTCCAGGCTTGCCTATTAGCAGCCTAGATTGTCTGGATAGGCTTGTGCCTTTCCATTGATTAACCCACAGCTCATCCATATGGGAGGTTATGAGTTTTCCTAGGTAGTCTTTCGATGGATTGATTCTCCATCTCACCAGCCCCTCATTTCTGCATGCCTCTTTAGCAAGTCGGTCTGCAGTTTCATTACCTGGGTACCCTGCGTGAGCGGGTATCCATTCTATGGTGACTTCATTTTTTGAAGCCAGTTCGTTTAGTTCCAGTATGCACATTTCTATGCACTTGCTGGATGTTCATGTGATGTTCATACCATATATTAGGAGATTTTTTTAGCAACAACAAGCAAAAAACGGGGCTTTTTGGCGAAAATTTTTTTATACCCCCTACCCGACCTTACCTTCTTCCACTTTTCGGACTGGGTGGGTAGGATGGGATTTTCTGTCGGCTACCCCCCCCCCCCCGAACGCGAAAAAAAACTCGGCCCGCCCCTGACTAGATGTAATGATAAACTTATGATTGGAAAACATTGGTTTGGTGAAGCAAACGTTTTTTATAAAAACTTTTGTCAGGGTAGTCAAGTTGATAGTGGGCCTGCATGTTAAACGAGTGGTGGATTTTTCTTCATTAGCTGAAGTCATAAGACACACTAATACCACATTACAATTGCGTTTTCGTAATGGCCGGAGTGCCGGAGAGTTGAATAAATTGACGGGCAAAGGTAGAAAACCCAGAGCAACGCGTCTCAAGTCAGGTTTCGAACGGTACAATTCCACTTTAGCGGTCCTTTCGAAAAAAATGGTGACAAAAAATATGGTGACTACTTAGTCACCTTTTATTTATTTTAGTCACCACATATTTTCGGCGGTTTTGTCACCACAAAAAGTACTGACAACGGCCGTTGTCAGTACTTTTTGTGGTGACAAAAAACTGTTTTTTGTCACCTCAAATTTTTTATTGTCACCACATATAGGTTGTCACCTTATTTTTTGTCACCATATATGTTGTCACCATTTTTTTCGAAAGGACCGCTAAACTGGAATTGTACCTTTCGAACTTAGGACCGCCGGTTTTCGAGGCCGGCGCCATACGCACTAGACTAAACAGGCGACGAGTGGTGCTGGGTTCAATGCCTCTAAAAACAAGGAAAGTGTTAAATTGTTTTATTTTTTGACATTTTACACTTCTCCCGAACTTCAACTCTTTTTACACTTCTCCCGAACTTCAACTCTCTATTTTATATAACATAAGACAGCTTTTAACTATTTAGATAACTAACTCAGGAATTTTTTCACCTCATTATGTGACTCCTTCTACAAAAAAAAAGAAATTCTTCCTAATTCAAAATCAGAAACTCCTAACTTTATTGAAGTAAACCTTTATCTTTAACGTTCTAAAATCTTATGAGAGTTTTTATCAACTCAAAAACCTTTTTGCGACATTTTACATAATCTACATGTGATTTGTTCACACATAAAAAGATATAGACAAGATACTAAAAATGACCCAAAGGTATGGGGAGTAACGAACATGGTTCGATCCTGGTAAGTCCAATTGTCAAAAAGTACGAGACAAAAAAGTTTCATTCTCATATTATAAATAGTCTATCGTGGGAAAGGAGGAAACGAGATTTGCGATGACGCACGAAAAAGCTTGTACTTCATTAAATAAAGAATCAAACCAAAATCACGAAACATCAGCGACTTTTCGCGAAGGATCGAACCAGATTCGTTACTCCTCATGCCGTCAGGGCATTTTTTGGTGCAAGTTGTTCCATCAGATAACCTCGAATAAAACGGGTAATACGAAAACCCCGGGTCCCGGACCCCGGAGATGACATACGATTTCCCCGGGTCGACAAATGAAAATGTACGAAAACCCCCAGGAATTCCCCGGAGAAGTTGACTCCGCCCCCAAATCTCCGGGGTTTCGCACAAAAATGTACGAAAACCCCGGTTCGTCCGGGCCCGGATGAACAAAAAGTTGTAAAAAAACCCAGGGTTTTCGTACATTTTCATCCGGGGTCGGGGATTCCCCGGATGAAAATATACGAAAACCCCGGGCCCCGGTCCGGGCATGGGGGTTTTTCATCATGTTTACGTCCGGGTCCGGGAAAAGTACGAAAACCCCGGGTGATGAAAGTCAAAAAAATAATTAAATTTTTTTTTCACGTTTTGGCGCGAATTTCAAAATTCTTAACGGAAATGGTTGCGCTCGTGGACCCACACATTTAAGAAACGCTCATTATAGACCAATGCATGCGAAGAAAGTTACTTAATGTTGTATAGTAATACGGTAGACTGCATTGTGAGTTTATACATAATGTTTCACACTTTTTAAAACAATGGTTGTGCTCGTGGACCCACACATTTAGGAACGGCTTAGCATATAACAATGCATACATAGAAAGTAACCTAATGTTGTATAGGACTACGGTAGACTGCCTTGCGAATTTATACAAGATGTTTCACAATCTTTACAGGAATGGTTGCGTTCGTGGACCCACCCGTTTTAGAACGGCTTAGTATATAACAATACGTGCGTAGAAAGTTATTTATTGTTGTATAGTATCACGGTAGACTGCATTGTGAGTTTATACATAATGTTTCACACTCTTTACGGGAATGGTTGTGCTCGTGGAACCACACATTTAGGGACCGCTTAGTATATAACAATGCATGCATAGAAAGTTACCTAATGTTGTATAGAACTACGGTACACTGCCTTGCGAGTTTAAACAAGATGTTTCACAATCTTTACAGGAATGGTTGCGTTCGTGGACCCACCCGTTTTAGAACGGCTTAGTATATAACAATGCGTGCGTAGAAAGTTATTTATTGTTGTATAGTAATACGGTAGACTGCATTGTGAGTTTATACATAATGTTCACACTATTTACGGGAATGGTTGTGCTCGTGGACCCACACATTTGGGAACGGCTTAGTATATAACAATGCATGCATAGAAAGTTACCTAATGCTGTATATGACTACGGTAGACTGCCTTGCGAGTTTATACAAGATGTTTCACAATCTTTACAGGAATGGTTGCGTTCGTGGACCCACCCGTTTTAGAACGGCTTAGTATATAACAATGCGTGCGTAGAAAGTTATTTATTGTTGTATAGTAATACGGTAGACTGCATTGTGAGTTTATACATAATGTTTCACACTATTTACGGGGATGGTTGTGCTCGTGGACCCACACATTTGGGAACGGCTTAGTATATAACAATGCATTCATAGAAAGTTACCTAATGTTGTATATGACTACGGTAGACTGCCTTGCGAGTTTAAACAAGATGTTTCACAATCGTTGCAGGAATGGTTGCGTTCGTGGACCCAGCCGTTTTAGAACGGCTTTGTAACAAACAATTGCGTGCGTAGAAAGTTATTTATTGTTGCATAGTATTACGGTAGACTGCATTGTGAGTTTATACATAATGTTTCACACTCTTTACAGGAATGGTTGTTTTGTTGTTGTTTCACACTCTTTACAGGAATTATTGTTTTGTTGTAAAGTATTACGGTAGAATGCAATGCGCGTTTACTAAAGATGTTTCACATTCTTTACAGGAATGGTTGCGCTCGTGGAGTCAGAACGTTTTAGAACTGTTCAGTAGATACCATTACATGCATAGAAAGTTGTTTAACTTGTCATAGAGTTACGGTGGATTGTATTGTGTGTTTTTACAGGATCATTCACAATCTTTAAAAGGGAATGGTTGCGGTCGAGGCCCACAGGTTTTAGAACTGCTTAGTAGATGCATTACATGCATAGAAAGCTATTTAACTTGTCATAGAAGTACGGCGGATTGTATTGTGTGTTTATACAGGATCTTTCATAATTTTTACGGGAATGGTTGCGATCGTGGACCCACACGTTTTAGAACTGTAATGTAGAAACCATGACATGCATATAGGCCGAGTCAGAAATTTTTGGGACTGACCGTATCCCAAAAGTTACGGTATATGGGGTAAATAGAATTTTCACTACACGCCGATTTGAATTTTGTAATAATTATTTAAAATAAAAAAATTAATTTTAACACAGAATATAAAATTAAAATAATAAAAAATCACTCCGATTAGCGTGCTCATGAAACAACAGCTCAGCCTATCAATGCCGCAAAATGCCAAACCCCAAAAATTTTCCTAGAATTTTCACTAAACGCCAAAAAAATTCTGTCATCAAAATTATTTTCCATATGAAGTTTTACTGTCCGTTAACCCCGATTACCTATCGTAAGGCTGGCTTGTCCGAGCGGTAGCGAGGACAAGCGCGTTAGGCCCGCGCAGCGGTGGTATTTCCGTGGTTATCCACCTTAGTATGCGCAAATAAAATTTCGTATACGGTAAAAATTCTAGGAAAATTTTTGGGTTTTGGAAATATGCATCAATGCCCCCGTCTGATATAACGCGTGCAGCATCAATTTTAGGTACATCCAGGTCGGCGCCGACCGGATTGACCCGAAAAAAAGAGGTTTCTCGCGTTAACAAACTTCACAGATGTTTTCAGGAGGTCAATAAACCCACTCAACATGTTTTCTAGGTAAAAAGACCTCTCTGTGCTCGGCCTCCGCCTCTGATATCCAGCCCGCCTTCAAGTTTCTGTCTTCTTCAATTTGAGCTAAAATGAATGGATTTTCGCATTTAAAAAAATTCAGCCATGTTCTGGCCGGTATAGAAAACCCCCGAGTGAAATTATTTTGCAAAAAGTATATTTTTTATTAAATTCCATCAATTCGTCATGACTTGAAGAAAAGTTGCGAAGAAATTTTTGAACTCGTTAAAAGCGCGCGCTTTTTGGTGTTGGGGCAAACCGTTATTTATCCCCATTTTTTCAAATTACGGTAGTCCCAAAAATAACTGACTCGGCCTATAGATACTACGCGCGCATGCTGTCTACAGCACAGTGCCCATGCTACAAAACGTGCAGGTACAAACATTGAAAATTCCCCTGCGGGGCTCACGCGCTTAACGATAGGTTATCGGGGGTTGGCAGACAGTAACGCTTTGCATGAAACAGTAATGCTGCTAGAGAAAAACCAAAACAAAAAATCTGTGGGGTCTGTAATCATGCCTCAGTTACCCTCTGTCACAAAATTATTTGTAGAGTTGAGGTTGTAATGTGAATGAACATTACATAAATTCGTTTTTTTTTATCATGGGAGGACATGTTTATACGTAGGATAATTGGTCAAAACCACGCAGAAGTCGGTAAAGTTTGTAAACATCTTGTATAAACTCGCAATACAGTCTACCGTAGTACTTTAAGACAATAATTAACTTTCCACGCATGCATTGTTATACACTAAGCCGTTCTTAAATGTATGGGTCGACGAGCACAGCCATTCCCGTAAAGAGTGTGAAACATTATGTATAAACTCCCAATGCAGTCTACCGTAATACTATACAACAATAATCAACTTTCCAATCATGCATTGTTATACACTAAGCCGTTCTTAAATGTATGGGTCGACGAGCACAGCCAATCCCGTAAAGAGTGTGAAACATTATGTATAATCTCACAATGCAGTCTACCGTAATACTATACAACAATAATTAACTTTCCACGCATGCATTGTTATACACTAAACCGTTCTTAAATGTATGGGTCGACGAGCACAACCATTCCCGTAAAGAGTGTGAAACATTATGTATGAACTCACAATGCAGTCTACCGTAATACTATACAACAGTAAATAACTTTCTACGCACGCAATTGTTTGTTACAAAGCCGTTCTAAAACGGCTGGGTCCACGAACGCAACCATTCCTGTAAAGATTGTGAAACATCTTGTTTAAACTCGCAAGGCAGTCTACCGTAGTCATATACAACATTAGGTAACTTTCTATGCATGCATTGTTACATATATACTAAGCCGTTCCCAAATGTGTGGGTCCACGAGCACAACCATTCCCGTAAACAGTGTGAAACATTATGTATAAACTCACAATGCAGTCTACCGTATTACTATACAACAATAAATAACTTTCTACGCACGCATTGTTATATACTAAGCCGTTCTAAAACGGGTGGGTCCACGAACGCAACCATTCCTGTAAAGATTGTGAAACATCTTGTATAAACTCGCAAGGCAGTCTACCGTAGTCATATACAACATTAGGTAACTTTCTATGCATGCATTGTTATATACTAAGCCGTTCCCAAATGTGTGGGTCCACGAGCACAACCATTCCCGTAAATAGTGTGAAACATTATGTATAAACTCACAATACAGTCTACCGTATTACTATACAACATTAAGTAACTTTCTTCGCATGCATTGGTCTATAATAAGCGTTTCTTAAATGTGTGGGTCCACGAGCGCAACCATTTCCGTTAAGAATTTTGAAACTCGCGCCAAAACGTGGAAAAATTTTTTATTATTTTTTTGACTTTTATCACCCGGGGTTTTCGTACTTTTCCCGGACCCGGACGTAAACATGATGAAAAACCCCCATGCCCGGACCGGGGCCCGGGGTTTTCGTATATTTTCATCCGGGGAATCCCCGACCCCGGATGAAAATGTACGAAAACCCCGAGTTTTTTTACAACTTTTTGTTCATCCGGGCCCGGACGACCCGGGGTTTTCGTACATTTTTGTGCGAAACCCCGGAGATTTGGGGGCGGAGTCAACTTTTCCGGGGAATTCCTGGGGGTTTTCGTACATTTTCATTTGTCGACCCGGGGAAATCGTATGTCATCTCCGGGGTCCGGGACCCGGGGTTTTCGTACTGCCCGAATAAAACTAAATTAAATTAATTGCAAAACTGGTTTTATGGCAAATTTATGACGGTTGACTGGCTGAGATTTTGTTATCGGAATGACTGGCAACCTGGAAATTTACTCCTAGGTAAAAAAACTGTCCAGGGCTCCAGTGATGAAGCGCGGAAGCGTACCGAAAAAAAAACATTCACTAATTTAATTTGTGATGGGCCCTCACAAAAGAAACAAGCAAACGTTTCATTTTGTGATAGTCTTTCACAAAGAGGTAGACTGCGTAAAACCGTGCATAAAATAATTCAGTGGCAACCTCTACGCGAAAGTTGTCTTCTTTTGGTCGGTCGAACAAAGTTCAATATTCTTTCACTCAATTGGAGCTTTTTCTTTCTGATAAATTAGATTTTTTTATTTGATGTTCAGTTTTTTTCTACATGCATATTTAACAATTGAACAATACTAAGGGAACGGCCTAGCGGCCGTCCCTTGATAAAATGTTGTTTGAAGTTAAAAAAAACCCAGGATTTCCAGGCACGTTTCCAACGAGACACGTTGACTGGCATATACATGTGAGGACAAATGATGATAGCCAGGGGCCCCGCCCCATACACGTCCAAATCCTGGCTAATCTAGATTACCCTAGGTTAATCTTTTTCGTAGTGTATAAGTATGCCCATGGCTAATCTTGATTAACCTAGGTTAATCTTGATTAACCTGGGTTAATCTTTGCGTTCATTTGTTCGAACGCTTGAGGTAAATGTTTTCTTTGAAATAAATTTGGTGTAAACGAAATAAAATCTTACGAGTAATCGGTTGGGTCATGCTGATCGTTGGGCCTACTTACGAAAAATTTCAGGTCCAGAAATCAATTTATTCCTGAAAAATTTTGATAATCAAGTTTTCGCACAAATGAACGCAAAGATTAATCTAGGTTAATCAAGATTAACCTGGGTTAATCTTTTCGCAGTGTATTTTGATAGGAAAATGTATCCTAGGTTAATCAAGATTAGCCAGGATTTGGACGTGTATGGGGCCAGGATGCATATTTCGAAACTGTACCGGTTTTTTGTCAAAATCCAAAATTCGACTTTTTCATTTTTCACGGAGAGGCTAAACTAGGCTATCTTCTTCACTAACGTACAGTCTATGTTCGGAACTAAGCCTAAGCCGTACAAACAATCAAATGGTTATTATCTGTCGTTGGGTCAAACGAATTATGACAAAAAACCGATACAGTTTACAAATATGCGGCCAGCATCCGGTGCAAATAAATTGCATCTAAGACGGGCTGGCTGTTCGTTACAGCAAGCACCATGTTGAGCAACGACACGCAGCACCACGAAGCGCGTTCAATCGGCCTGTGTGGTTGCCGAGTGTTCGATCTCGTAAATGGGTTCACGGGCAATCGCGGTGAATTTCCATTGGTGTTGTAGTCGCCGATAATGAAGATGAGGCTCCTGAAGTGCCAACCACTAAAACGTCTTGAAGCGCTCCGGCGTACTCGGAAGGCGAGGAAACGACATTTTAACGGTAACCATTGACGTGCACATAAGTCGAACCACTGGCGGACGAGCTTATCCTCTAAAGGGAGGGGAATTTCGTTAAAAAGGAGGAATCAGCAGGAACAAGGCCATTTTACTTTCACCTTAGGGAATAAATTCCACTTCTTGAAACCGCCAAAGAGGGGGGAATTCCACTTTTCCCACCCCTTCTCGTTCGCTAGTGAGTCGAACCACCGGTGTGAAATTTTACGGGCATGATTTCCCAGGTGTCATGTACGCACATGGAGCAGAGTAGAGACACGGCTAGAGTATGGAATTAACTTATGATACCAACCCACAATCGCATTTTCTCCTGACGTGTCGGATCGGAACGCATATTTGGAAACTGTACCAGTTTTTTTGTCAAAATCCCGAATTCGACTTTGTCATTTTGGATTTGCGGAGAGGCTAAGCTAGGCTATCTCCTCTACATACGTACAGTCTGTGTTCCGAACTAAGCCTAAGCCGTACAAACAATAATATGACTATTAGCTGTCATTAGGTCGCACGAATTCTGACAAAAAACCGGTACAGCTCACGAATATGCTGTCGGAACTGAGTGTAGTCCGTGATCGTTAGAGTTTTTCGACTGTAATTTTTGGAATTAACGTCTCAGTGAAAGCAAAGATCTGTTGTCAAACAATTCAGAAATGTTTTTTGATGGTTTGAAATATTCCACAGTTACTATATACGGTATAATTTGGATTACTACTCTTGTAATCTCTCAGGCAAACCGATAAAAACGTAAGTATCGGGTAACATATTATCATTTCTCAGTTTAGTTGAACAGGAAAAAGCATTGAATAAGTGGGAGAATATAAGATTTTGTTCGAATGACCTAATAATATAGCAACTTTCGCGTAAAGGTTGTCACTGATATTTTTTAGAAATGGTTTTACGCTTTCTAATTTCATTGTGAAAGGCTATCACAAACTGAAACATTTGCTAGACTTTTTTGTGACGGCCCATCACAAAAAACGATTTGAATGTTTTTTATTTATTTTTTTATTCTCGTTTATTAAAATACTTAGGGTGCTTTCGGAGTCCAAAGAAAAATTAAAAGGAACTTAAAAAAATAAAATAAAAAGGAAAATCTGTAAAACAACCTACGCAAAAAATTTAAAACGTGATACTCGAATTATCAGGATGTGAATTTGACGGTCAGGTTGAAGCAAATACAATATATCCGGATATAAATTGATTGGAGGTATTTGCTTCAACCCGACCAATTTGACTGACCAATCAGAATAACGCTGTGAGCGCCGCCCTCAGCGCTCATTGGCTGCTGCATTTGAATTTGAATGATTTATTATTTAATTCTAGCTAGGAATATTTTGCTGTGGACACGTGCATTGTGTTACAGATTTTCATTTTTCCTTTTTTTAACCTTCCTGTTTAATTTCTTTTGGACTCTGAAAGCACCCTAAGACGCTATTCCTGCTTATTTGCGACTCATCGCACGAGAAAGGCGCGATAGATCGCAAATCCAAAAAATTCCAAAATCG
>OZ038442.1:34954282-35014282 GCA_964036265.1 Daptonema setosum
TTATCGAGATGCACTTTCCTTAATCAAACGTTTTCAGTCCAGCTCGACGCTGGTGCGCTTACCATCGGTTTAGGCTAGGTAAACCAGATCTCGTTTCGGACCGAGGTCAGTGTTTAGCTGAAATCATATACGTTGCACTTTCGAATGAACGGAATAACACCTCATTTTGACTGGATTTTAGAAATTTGGGCTTTTAGGGTCTAATTATCCTTGGACACCTAATTGAATGACACCTATTTGAACAGACCCCTAATTGAACAAGGTTAGACCCTAGAACTAGACCCTTAACTGAACAAGACCCTTATTTAAACTTACAATTAGGGGTCTGTTCAAATAGGGGTCGTTCAAATATAGCCGGAAAAATTATTTGTGTCGCATGTGTAAATTTCGACACATGCGACACAAATAATTTTTCCGGCTATAGGAGTTCGGATCCCAAAATTGCAATCCAGCTGTAAATTGCAATTAATGAAGTAAACTAACCTTAGCTTTATATGCAGTTCCCGCAGCCGAGCTTTGATGTCGCTACTGTTCTTCAAATCCATGAGAGCTTGTGATACGGTTTTCTCCAGGTCCAGCGCAACGACGTCCATCACCATTTTGACCGATGATTTGGACACTTTGACCTAGAATATATCAGCAAATAACACGAAAAATTTGCAAGGAAATTTACGAAATTGCCACATGAAACGATCATTATTTTGATCAAATTATTTGGCTGGATTGCACTTTTGGGATCCGAACCCCTATTTGACCAGACCCCTATTTGACCAGACCCCTATTTGACCAGTCAAATAGGGGTCCGGACCCTTATTTGACCATGGTCAAATAGGGGTCTATTGTCCTCTTGGACCCTTATTTGACTAGTCAAATAGGGGTCTGGTCAAATAGGGGTCGGTCAAATAGGGGTCGGTCAAATAGGGGTTCGGATCCCAAAAATGCAATCCAGCCAATTATTTATTATCTTAAAAAAATATTAAAATTTTATTTTTTTAAACTGCAAAAATAAAGGTGCTGGAAATTTAGATTAATACATGAATCCTCTACAGTAATCCATAAAATTCCTACAGTAAGCATTGAATTGCTTTTTTTCTCGTCTCGCTTTCATTTGAGAAATTGGAAGCTCTTTACTAAATCTCCATCTTTGACTACTTGACGAAACAGTGATTATTAGTAAATTAACGGTTGTTTTGAAGTGAGAATTTAAAAAAATTATAGTATAATTTTATTATAGGCAGAAATGTTGAAGTAAGCTGTTAAGAAGTTCAATAAGCTTACTGACTCCTCGATTCTTGTATTCCTCTGTTAAACTTATTTATTTTGAATTTTAGATTGCTGAAAACTATCACTTATATTTGCCTCTATTGCCCTGCGCACGGGGCTTATAGTTTACGTGTTTCAGTATATACCTCAGTCTAAATTTATAAGCCCAGGGCTTTTAATTTTATACTGGGATATTTTTTTACCATACTTTAACACGTAAATTATAAGCCCTGGGCTTATAATTATAAGCCTGAAGCTTATACGTGCACAGGGCCTATATTGTTTTTCTGTTTGACTAAAAATTAATGCATGTATAGTTAGTTTGAGACACATTGTAACGTCGGTTGAGTTTCAAATACACTGAAATTAACCTGAACATGAAAGTTGTTCAAGTGTTTCCCTGCAAAAATTCATGGAAAGGAAGTTGTACTGGCACAACTTTTGGCGTTTTGACGGCTTGCGTTGACGTATTGACAGTTCAGATCCGATTTTGCAGACCCGATTGCGCTGTTGATCTTATTGTTCAGAAATGTGATTCTAATTTTTTTAAATTCACCACTGAAAACAAAAACGAATACGGTAAATCTAAAAAATACACCGTAATAATTTCATATACCTTTTTAACAAAACCGTAAATTTGATTACGGTATAGGAGTAACGGAATAATGCATTATCCGCCCGCCGAATTTGGAAACTAAAAACCCTGAACAACTGTGAAAACTATTCATTTGTAAACCAAATTTTTCGGGACATTTTAATCTGATTGTAACGGTTAAATTGAGACCGAAGTTAAATCTATTTTGAGAGCTGGAATTGAACAACTGTAAACTGGAAAATGCAGAGAGTCAGTTAGTAGGTGACAGTCAATCAAGTCAGTCAGTAACTCAAAAAGTCAGTTAATCCGTGAGTCAGTCAGTTGATAAATTAATCTTTAAGTCAATCAGCCATTAAAGTCAATCGTTGGTCAGTCAGTCATTCTCCCCGTTCACGTATATTTATCCGATATCTTTATCATAAACCGCGACAAGGTTGATTCAGTGTAAAAGTATATAGCCAGTATAAGACGGAATCTTCAAATTAAAAACCAGAACTACTGATATCCGGTGAACGCCAGCTTTATAATTAGAAGATCCGGTTTCAAAGTTGAGCTGCGGCTTAGCTTCGAAGCTAGAGTACATGTTGTCGAAGAGAAATTCGGTTGCAAATCGCACCAAAGACCCGTTCTCTAGACGATAGTTAGCTTCATTCTGAAACCGCATCTCAACTTCAAAACTGGAGTTTTATTTATTTAGTTATGGGTTTCAAATTGAAGCCGCAACTCTATTTTAAAGACATCGGCTTAAGCTCGCTCTATTCTTATACACTATATTCTGTTCAAAGCCGCGGTTTAAAATATGAAGACCTCGGATACATAAGTGAATGGGGTCAATATGACAGTCAGCCCATCAATGAGCTAGTCATTCAGACAGTTAGTTCGTTAATCGGTAAATCAATCAGAAGGTCAGTCTGTCACTCAGTCAAACATTCAAACAATCAGACAGTCAAAAGATCAGTTATTTAATCCTAATGTCAGACAGTCAGACAGTTAACCAATCAGTCATACACTCAAACAATCCCGCGTGAGCTGAGTAGAGAGGCAATTCTACAGGAATTCAACCAACAGTAGTCAAACGGTCACAGAAAACGATCCCTTTTTACCAGTACCCAGTTGAAATGAGCTGGCAGTCGCATATTTTTTCTGGTTGTTATTTTAGTGATAAATTTCTACTGTTTATCAGCAATAATCCCTCTAAACCAATCAATTTTTACTCATTTGTGTGTAAAATTTTTCTATGTATGAAATTGTAATTTTTATGATTTTTTGCAGAATTTGTAGAATTCTTCCCCGAGACGTAGTGAATGGAGTGGTCACCGTTTTTTATTACTTTTTAGTCTCGATTATTAAAATTCTTTGGGTGCTTTCGGAGTCCAAAGAAAAATTAAAAAGAACTTAAAAAATAAAATAAAAAGGAAAATCTGTAAAACAACCTACGCCAAAAATTTTAAACGTGATATTCGAATTATCGGCTGGATTGCACTTTTTGGGTCCGAACCCCTATTTGACCGACCTTGATTGACCGACCCCTATTTGACCAGACCCCTATTTGACCCGGTCAATCAGGGGTCGGTCAAATAGGGGTTCGGACCCAAAAAGTGCAATCCAGCCTCGAATTTTCATCCATTTACTCATTCTATTGATTATGCACGTAGCGCTCTTTTCAAACCTCGATGTCAAACCTCTACATTTGCTAGATTTTGGTCTAATAGAATTAAAGTCGAAAATGAATTACTGTTCCAAAAAGCTGCGTGAATTCTCGATAAACAACCTGATGTTTTGGGGTGTCACATTTTTTGTCGATGAAGATATCGTCGGATAAACGTGCCCTCTTAGCACAGTGCGGATTTTAATGCAAGTTTTGTGTAAACCAGTGCGGTCAAATCGTAATTAAAATTCAATATCGAGGCGTATATATGTAGTATAACTCTAAATAGAATAAAAAACAATAAAATAGAGAATCAAGTCAGTTACATTGATTAGAAAGCTATGTTACATATATACGCCTCGATATTGGATTGAAATTACGATTTGGCCGCACTGGTTTATACAAAACTTGCACCAAATTCCGTACTGTGCTAAGACGGGTGATTTCTCTTCCCTGTACAGACGAAATGTTCATCGACAAAAAATTTGACACCCTTAAACATCAGGTTGTTTCAAGATTTCACGCAGCTTTTTGGAACAGTAATTCATTTTTGACTTTATGAAAAAGTTCCTAAAGACAAGCTCAAAAACCGTAAATATTTAACTAATTACATAAAACAGCGTGAGTTGAAATTTTCTTGATTGATTTTCCACAATGTATTATTTATTTTTTACACCTACTACACTACATTACATTCCATTCGTCCCTACACTTTTTCAACTATTAGTATAATATCATCTCCATTTAACACACACTTATACCCGAATGTGCTGAATAAAAATAAAAAAAAATGAAAAATAAGGCGTTATTCGTGCTTATTTGCGACTCATCGCACGAGAAATGCGCGATAGATCACGCGATGCTTGAGCAATAAGTCTTGCAACACGCAATAAATCGCAAAGTCGCAAATCCAAAAAAATCCTGTCCCAAAATCGTGTGATTTTGCGACTTGACGAACGACTTATTGTGCGTGTCTCGCGCGATGAATCGCAAATAGGTATAAATAGTGCCTCAGTAGGCTCAGTGACGGAGCCAGGGCAATAATGGAGCGGGGAGGAAAAAATCGTAATCCATCCGGATCCGATGTTCAATCACGTAGTCGAGTTTGCAAGTCAACCTACTTCCCGTCACTTATGGCTCTCCTTAGAGACCATCAACCTGTGGCCTGCTTGAATCATCTCTCAGTGACCTGCAACCTGTGGCCTGTTTGGGACATCCCTCAGTGGCCTGCTTGAATCATCTCTCAGTGACTTGCAACCTGTGGCCTGTTTGGGACATCCCTCAGTGGCCTGCTTGAATCATCTCTCAGTGACCTGCAACCTGTGGCCTGTTTGGGACATCCCTCAGTGGCCTGCTTGAATCATCTCTCAGTGACTTGCAACCTGTGGCCTGTTTGGGACATCCCTCAGTGGCCTGCTTGAATCATCTCTCAGTGACCTGCAACCTGTGGCCTGTTTGGGACATCCCTCAGTGGCCTGCAACGCAAATTTCCAAAACCCGGTGTTTTCCTAGATGTTTTACTAAACGCCAAAATTTTACTCTAAGAATCCGGATATTCCAAATCTGTAGTTTGCGACTTTGCGAGTATTTGCGACAACCTTTTATTTATATTTTTCAAACGGATTCCATCTCCGTGCGGTGCTGACGGGCTTGTCCACTAGTTTAATTTTGGATTCTGGAATATAATAGTGCAGTTAGTAATCTTGCGACCCGGTCGCCTGATTGAGGCGTCCCGTCCCGCATGACACCTGCAACCTGTGACCTGTTTGGGGCATCCCTCAATGGCCTGTAACCTGTGTCCAGCTTGCGGCATCTTTCAGTAACCTGGAACTGGTGGCCTGCTTGAGGCATCCCTCAGTGATCTGTGACCTTTGATCTGCTTGATGCATCGCTCAGTGACCTGGAACTGGTGGCCTGGTTAAGGCATCCTTGAGTGACCTGCAACCTCATGACAGCACATTGTGTTTTCAGTGAATTTTGTACATTTGGTCAAAATGATTCGGGCTAAACGAAAAGGACAGGTTTCGGGTTTTGTTTGCTCACACATCACTGCTGGATCGGTTGCGTAACGTTTCATACTCGTATCTTTCAAAATTCGCTATTTATCATACTCTTTACGTTTCTTCATACCCTTACGTTTCATACTCGTTACGGTTCATACTCGCACGGTTCATACTCGTTACGTTTCATATTCGTATCTTCTCATGCTCACACGGACACGGTGGTTCATACTCGTATCTTTTCATACTCGGAATTTTCATACCCGAAAAAAGAATGCGTTACGTTTCAAACTCGGAGATGCTTCATACTTCAAACTAAATAGAATTATAGTGAGTAAGTGAGTGCGTAAGTGAGTGAGTGAGGTATAAGTAGCTTGCTACTGCTCGATAGCACCTGGTGGCCGTTATCACTCAAACCCTGATGAATTGAATTGAATAAGTGAGTGAGTGGGTTAGTGAGTGAGTGAGTGTGAGTTGATAAGCGAGTGAATGAGTGAGTGAGTGAGAGAGAAAGGATGTGAGTGAGTGAGGAAATGAGTGAGTGATTGAGTAAGTCAGTGAGTTAGTGAGCGAGTGAGTGAATGAGTGAGTGACCAATGTGTAATCAAGCTGATAACAACGACCAGTTTGTCTTGCTATGTAGCGTGAATACGTATGAATCATCCGAGTATGAAACGTAACGAGTATGAACCGTAACGCTCTCTTTTTTGAGTATGAACCGTGTGAATAGGAAAAGATACGAATATGAAACGTAACGAGTATGAACTGTGTGAATAGGAAAATATACGAATATGAAACGTATAGCGTATCCGCGCCGTCTGTGTCAGCGCGAGCAGCAGTAAAATGTCGTTCATGAAACATTAGTTGTCCCCGTTAGCGGATTAAAAGGAATAGAACAAGTGGGATTTCCATGTCTTTAAAAAGAAAAAAAGTTTATTAATTTCCTCTGGCGTATGTAAAAGTGTTTGAAGACTGCGGATTTCTGTTTCTATGAAAAGATTTCTCTCCCTTCGGTGGGTTGGCTCATCCGCGCGTGTGAAAAGTAATGTTTCAGGAGCGACATTTTTTCTGCTGCACGCGCTCACATAGACGGCGCGAATACGCTATAACGAGTATGAACCGTGCGAGTGTGAAACGTAACTAGTTTGAAACGTAACGGGTATGAAAAGATACGAGTATGAACCGTAACGAGTGTGAAACGTGCGAGTATGAAACGTGCCCGTGCGAGTATGAACCGTTACGCTACCGTCGGAACAGACTAGACTATTGTGATGTGATCAACAGATCAAAGAACAACAAACAAAACGTATTTGTGAACTTGTACTAAGCTAATTCATTTTTAGATATACAATAAAATTACATCACTATATAATAGCCACGTTATACAAAACCATGGTCGATTGAACCGATAACAATTCGTGTTATACCAAGCCAAATTCATATTCAGAACACTCGAAGTTAAAAAGCTGCATTTCCGATAGGCGTTATCTGACTGAAACAGGTTCGATTTTGTTCGCTTAATGTGATCGATTTTCAAATGATTAGAAATTAATATATTCCAGTTGTTCAACAACGATTTGACGTAATGGCTAGTAAAGACCGAGCAGAAGGGCAAACAGCCTTGAGGAAGATAGCTGTCATGGGATATCCGTGCGTCGGTTAGCCCTTTAACTTCAACATCGTCATCACATCGCTCCATTAACCAACTAACGAACTGAATATATGTGAGCAAAAAAGACTTGCGATGAGAACATGCAACCTGCAGTTAGGTGTTACTTACACAGTGCCAAGTGGTAGATCATATTCTGGCTGTATAATTATCTTAACGTGTATAACTCCATTCTTATTTTTAAATCGCGTTGCCTGAGAGATTCTACGGCTTGTATGGGGTTAGCGGTCCAAATAACAACTTCCCAGTTTATTGCGATTTTTGATACATCTAAGGGTGGTTATTCACCATATAAGACGATTTTTCGATTAAAGCTTTATTTAAGTGAAAAATGAGCCCTCAAAGTTCGAAAAATTCGAAAAAATCGAGTTTTTCATTTTTTGACGTTTTTCGCAGAAATCGGTCCATAACTTTTTATTGGCTTGTTCCATTGACCAGAAATTTCATATTCTATCATTTGGCGTCACTGCGGTCATTTTGAGCTCTAATTGAAACGGATTCCCGGAAAATTCATTTTTGAAAAAATCACTTGAACATTGGTAGTCGAGCCTTGATGGTGTCAACTTTAGCTTAAAATTCCAAGAAACCCGAGACACCGCGGGACTAGCGGTATACGGGGTTTTATACCTTATATCCTCCTTATAAACACCTGATGAATGCACCCCCCCCCCGCATCGCCTTATTTTTCAGTGAAAAATTTGATTTTTTGTAAAATTTGCCTAAAAATCACGAAATTTTTGGTTTTTCAGCAATTAGTCATAGTGCTGCTGAAACACAAATTGAGGAATATTTCTCAAACTCTAGAAGATAATTCCCCTATTAATTAGCTTTCTTTTGAGCCCTAAACGAAGAGTTTTCGTGGAATTTTCATAAACGAAAAGGCGGAATGAAGTCTTCTGATTTGATGTTTTTTATGTAGTTTGATGTTGAATGAGATGTTGTTGAACGCATGATCCAGATGGTTCGTAGACGTAACTGCGGGATCGGTAAAGTACATTTCAGTCACATTTTATTTTAATCTTTGATCTAAATGAAAATGAAACATATATGTGCTCGTATTTATCACATTATGCCATGAAAATTGGCCTTATCTCGCAATATGTTTAGCACTTCGCGCGGAAGAGTACTCCCGAAGTTCTCAGCTGTTCCATACATTGTTCATTATGAATTTTTCATCTTTTTACAACTATTTACTAAAATAAGATTTTACTTTATTTCTTAATTAGGTTTTTAACATACTCAATCAGCCATTTTTTCTCGGTGAGTCCTTATTTGGCGGTTCAAATAGTATACTCAATGTACTTTTGTAATTGCCCTAATAACCGGAATTTCCATGTGATTATTGAAATTTCTGCGCCAAGTTGTAGACAATTCTTGGCTATTTTTTCATTTTTTTATTTTGAAAATCGGAGTCACGAATCAGTTTTTGACGGATTTCCTAACATCCCTGTTTTTGGCTTTTTCATACCAGTTAGTTGACGTTTCAATGTGCAGCATTCTAACGCAAGTTCAATTAATTTGGTTCTATCGAATCAAATAATGTAATTAACTATATTATTATAATATAGAAAAAGTTAAAACCAAACTGGTGAGAACATATCATAAGCAACCGCAGCCTGCCAGTACCCTTGCGAGGCTGCACATAGCCCCGCAGTTCAACACGGCAACCCTTAGTTGACGTTTTCGTTGATAATTCTGACTATTCATCCCTTTATATAATTTTGATAACTTTTTGAGTGAATAACATACACGTTTCTCAGTGGTAAAACACGCTACCAGAGTTGCCTGCGTGAGCGCATGCGGCTGCGATGTTGAACTGCGCAGTGGTGGGCAGCGAATTTGGCCAAAATGGCGTTACGGTCATACACTTTTTCAAAAATCGGTCTTACGGTCAGGCACCCTCCCGGGTTTCGATTTTGGGGGGGGGGGCATGACGGTCAACATTAAATGAAGTCGAATTTTTAACTCAAAAACATCAGTAATGGCTCGAAATAATGACCGAAATTTCGGCATTTTGAAAGCCGCTGATTTGTATAAGAAACATAACAAAAAATTGATAGACTGAGTGCGCGCGGCACCGAAATTTTGGCATTTTGAAGCCCGCTGATTTGTATTAGAAACATATCTGAAACCTGACAGGCTGAATAGCGCGTAGCGCTGAATTTTTTTGCATTTTGAAGTCCGTTGAATAGTATCAGAAACGTATCTGAAAACTGACAGGCTGAGTGGCGCACAGCGTCAAAACTTAAGCATTTTGAAGCCCGCCGATTTGTATAAGAAACATATCTGAAAACTGACAGGCTGACTGGCGCGCAGCGCCGAAATTTAGGCATTTGAAGCGCGCTGATTTGTATTAGAAACATATCTGGAAACTGACAGGTTGACTGGCGCGCAGCGCCGAAATTTTGGCATTTTGAAGCCCGCTGATTTGTATTAGAAACTTATTTGAAACCTGACAAACTGAGTGGCGCGTAGCGCCGAAATTTTGTCATTTGAAGCGCGCTGATTTGTATTGGAAACATATCTGAAAACTGACAGGCTGAGTGGTGCACAGCGTCGAGACTTAAGCATTTTGAAGCCCGCTGATTCGTATAGGAAACATATCTGAAAACTGCCAGGCTGACTGGCGCGCAGCGCCGAAATTTTAACATTTGAAGTGCGCTGATTTGTATTAGAAACATATCTGAAAACTGGCAGGCTGAGTGGTGCACAGCTCCGAAATCTTAGCATCTGAAGCCCGTTGATTAGTATTGGAAACATAGCTGAAAAGTGACAGGCTGAGTTGCGCCCAGCGCCGAAATTTTTGCATTTTGAAGCCCGCAGATTTGTATCAGAAAGATCTGAAAACTGACAAGTTAAGTGCACAGCATCGAAACTTCAGCATTTAGCCCACTGATTTGTATTAGAAACGTATCTAGTGGCGCGCAGTGTTGGTTGATAATACAGTACTGAGTATATCATCCAGCACCATACATCAATCATCATATCGTGCATCGAATCGATCCAACGAACACTGATTTTAAAACTTGAAACATTTTCGACCAATTTTTGGTTGTTGTTTTTTTAATTTAAAACGTTTTCAACGAATTTTTGAAAAAAAAATTTAACTTGAAACGTTTTCGACCAATTTTTGGTCGTTTTTTAGGCGATTTCGTGTAATTTTAGGTCATTTTGACAGTACATTCTCTCAAATTTTGACCGTTACGGTCAATGGGTCAATTCTGAAAATCTCTCTTACGGTCGATCGATCAAGGGCACCCTCCCACCCTGTTTTTTGGGGGGGGGCGCCCCCCCCCGCCCCCCCCCCGCTGCCCACCACTGGAACTGCGGTGGTGTGTGCTGCTGCTGCCGAACAGCGGAGGGTACTTGTAGGGTAGGCTGCAGTTGGTTATGTTATGTTCACACCGATTTGGGTTTCTTTTTTTCCTTTTTATATTATATTAGTCAGTTACTTTATTTTTCTCGACACATAAAAAATTGGTTGAACTCGCGTTTGCAGTCATCATGCTGCACATTGAAACGTCAAATAATTGATTTAAAGAAGCCAGAAACAGGGGTGTTAGGAAATTCGCCATAAATACCGATTCGTAACCCCGATTTTCAAACGTGAAAAAGCAAACAAAATAGCCAAGATTTGTCTACAACTTGACGCAAAAAAATTCAAAATCAAATGAAAATTGCGGCTTTTAGGGTTATTACAAGTGTAAATTTTTTTAATGGGACACCCTGTCCATATTATCGCGTTAACTAATATTTTTCAGTTATCTGTCATAACCGACAGATAACAGCTAAATTATTTTTATTGTGTGTTTTACACTCCGATTGTTGGTTATGCATTGTAAATTACGAAGATTAAAATAAAATATTTATCTTAAAAAATTAAGATAATATTGCAAAACCCGTGATTTTACACAATAGTTTTTCACAAAAAATCGGCGTTTTATTAATGTTTATCGCATATAAATATATAAGACTTAAAAATGGACTATCCTAATTAATGCTTCAACAATCAGATCGAATTACAAGGGGACCCTATCGGAAGAAGCTTGTTAAATTCTTACCATGATCACTACCCTTAAAATGCCCAGTACCCAACGATGCGCATACTCTGGACTGGACGTGATTTCTCAGAACTGTCATCGGCTCAAGAGGTCAAAAGGATAATGAGTTTATAGAAACTACGAACTCCAAGCTCTATTGCTCTAACAACAAGGATATCTATCTATGAAGGCACTAGCGGACGAGAAGGGAAGGGAAAATTTTAATTCCATCCTCTATAGCGGGTTCAAAAAGTGAATTTTGCTCCCTAAGGATTCCCCTCCCTTTGGAGGATTGGCTCGTCCGCCAGTGTATGAAGGGTCTACATATTAGGCCCGGTTATCTTGCAGAGTATTGGTACGTTGGTGAGACTTGTGACCTGACTGTGCACTGGTCTGGCATACGCAGCCAATCACCCCTAGTGGCATGATACTTGGGCGAGAAACACGTCCAATATTACATCATATTACGTAAATCATTCTTTGTAATAAAAAATAGTATGGTGCTAATTATGGTATTTGGATTCTCTGGATCTCAAACGCCGGCAATTAATAAAAGGTATTTAGTAAATATCCAATAGACGTTAAGTTCAAACGACTGTATTACTGAGTTTATGTACTTATATAGCACACATCTTTCTTTTAGCAATTTCCATATATTAAAATCAAAGGTGTGTTATTCACTCAAAAAGTTATCAAAATTTTATAAAGAGATGAATATTCAAAATTATCAACGAAAACGTCAACTAAGGGTTGCCGTGTTGAACTGCGGGGCTGTGTGCTGCCGCTCAACGGAGGGTACTGGCAGGCTGCAGTTGCTCATGATATGTTCTCACCAATTTGATTTTCACGTTTTCTATGTTATAATAATATAGTTAGTTACATTATTTGATTCGATAGAACCAAATTAATTGAATTTGCGTTAGAATGCTGCATATTGAAACGTCAACTAACTGGTATGAAAAAGTCAAAAACATGGATGTTAGGAAATCCGTCAAAAACTGATTCGTGAGTAAAGTAAAAATAAAATAAAAAAAGCCAAGAATTGTCTACAATTTGGCGCAAAAATTTTAATGATCACATGGAAATTCCGATTTTTTAGGGCAATTAGAAACATTCATTTTTAAATGGGACAACCTGTACAATGAGTTTACTATTTGAACCGCCAAATAAGGACTCGCCGAGAAAAAATGATTGATTGAGTGTGTTAGAAACCTAATTAAAAAATTAAGTAAAATCTTATTTTGGTAAATAGTTGTAAAAAGATGAAAAATTCATAATGAACAATGTGTGGAACAGCTAAGAACTTCGGGAGTACTCTTCCGCGCGAAGTGCTAAACATATTGAGAGGTATGGCCAATTTTCATGGCATAATGTGATAAAATACGAGCACATATATGTTTCATTTTCATTTAAAAATCAAAGATTAAAATAAAATGTGACTGAAATGTACTTTACCGATCCCGCAGTTACGTCTACGAACCATCTGGATCATCATGCGTTCAACAACTTCTCATTCAACATCAAACTACATAAAAAACATCAAATCAGAAGACTTCATTCCGCCTTTTCGTTTATGAAAATTCTACGAAAACTCTTCGTTTAGGGCTCAAAAGAAAGCTAATTAATAGGGGAATTATCATCTAGAGTTTGAGAAGTATTCCTCAATTTGTGTTTCAGCAGCACTGCGACAAATTGCTGAAAAACCAAAAATTTCGTGAATTTTAGGCAAATTTTTCAAAAAATCGAATTTTTCACTGAAAATTAAGGCGATGCGGGGGGGGTGCATTCATCAGGTGTTTATAAGGAGGATATAAGTTATAAAACCCCGTATACCGCTAGTCCCGCGGTGTCTCGGGTTTCTTGGAATTTTAAGCTAAAGTTGACACCATCAAGGCTCGACTACCAATGTTCAAGTGATTTTTTCAAAAACGAATTTTCCGGGAATCCGTTTTAATTAGAGCTCAAAATGACCGCAGTGACGCCAAATGATAGAATATAAAATTTCAGGTCAATGGAACAAGCCAATAAAAAGTTATGGACCGATTTCTGCGAAAAACGTCAAAAAATGAAAAACTCGATTTTTTTGAATTTTTCGAACTTTGAGGGCTCATTTTTCACTTAAATAAAGCTTTAATCGAAAAATCGTCTTATATGGTGAATAACCACCCTTAGATGTATCAAAAACCGCAATAAACTGGGAAGTTGTTATTTGGACCGCTAACCGTAGATTCTCTCAGGCAACGCGATTTAAACACATTATTTTCACGTTTTACACCACAACTTAGACATTATAGTCCTAATCCACTGTCCAAGCGTGATATTTAACCGGAGTCAAGTTCATATTTTTGCAGGCAAATCATCTCTCACGCAACGTTTCGTTAATGACTTTTTCCCTGAATCATACGACACAACAATCGAAGACAGTTAGTGACCGCACATTTTATTGTAGTTTTTGTTAGATTAAATCCAGCTAGCATTAGCTAAGTCAATAACTTGTCTCGTTTTCATGATGATTTATTTCTCACATTTTCTGATTTATTTCTCATTGAAGAAGAGTCAGGTTTCATTATCATTTTGCCTCATTTCAACAGTCAGTCACATGATTATACATGAAGTTTCATTCATAAATCGAAATAAATTCTGTCAATAGTAGTTATTAACTATTAGTAATTTCTTGGTACGTAATGCTCAGACTCTTCAGTTCAGAAGACCTTTTTGCCACTTGATTCTAATTTGAGTTGAACTGAAAATATGTAAACATAGAATACTAAGACCAGCAATTTTTTTGTTAACATGATTGATTATTACAAAATTGTATGCCTCATTTTGCAATCTGGTTTTCAGCTGTTGAGAAGACGTACAATTGTTTTGGCAATCGTTACCGTCTGCACATCATCGACACTGCCGGCCAGGTTTCTTATAATACTTGATTGCAGTACAAATCTGGAATGGTGATGGGTAGGATACAGTCGATTAAATACCTTCTTACCCATCTTTCAAGTAAACGCACATTCATATACCATTCGTCGTAATTGTATCAAGTCGCATGTAATTTTTTGGTCGTTTATTGGTTATTACTAAAGCTGACGAATATAGAGCGAAACTTTAGAAGCAAATTATCTGACCTGGCACAGAATGAGCCCCGAATTTAATCGACCTTATAACTTATATGTGAAAGAGTAAATGAGTTTCAAACCATCCTTATCTATATTGATTATTTTACTACAGTTCTTTCCTCTTCTACATACTAACTGTTTGTTATTTTTTGAATCCATGAGTCGATTTAGGAATGAGACGCCAAGTTTCTTATTTTTTCACATTAAATACTTTGCAGAAGGAGTATTCGTTGTTTCCAAAGAGTTGTTCAACGGGTATCGATGGGTATGTGATCGTTTACGCCATCAACAACAGAGAATCGTTGGTTATTTCATTCATTTAATAATTAGCCGGAGTTGAGTCAGACAGCGTTATTGTGCATAATTGCGCTAGTTTGCAAAATATTACCGTAAACTGCATTCGACGAATTTTTTTACGACGTTCCTTTTTCAATCAGTCAATTCAGATGGTAGAGTGTTATTATAAACAATTAACCCAGCTAATTATTTGTTTGTACTTATTGCTGTTTTAAACTGATCAAAATGTACTATTTCATTGCAGATTTGAGCTAATCAAGATTCTGCGGGACAAGATTCTGGACAACGTGTGTCAATCTGAGTTGGTTGTGTTTGACTGTGATAATTTTTGACTCATTGTTGTTTTATGTTCATCATTCGCCTTGGCGTGTTAACTGAATCGACGGGGCGTTAGGGTTAGATGTCTTCAACCATGGTTGAGGTCCAGAACATGGTTAAACAAAATGGTGTATCGGGACATCAGGGTGTAAGTTAACAATTAAGAGGTAGGCGTAGGACCTTGTTAGAACAGATCGAGGGTTGAGTAAAAATAATTGTGGGTTTTCGCTGCGACATAAGCGGCTGCAGGTCACATGTTGCATTGAAGATGTCCCGTACTCCCGTACAAAAATCTAAAGTCCCCTACCGAGATGTCACCCTGATCCTGAAATAATCAGGAATGTTTCTCTCCACTTTTATTGCGCCCAACCGTGGGTTGAATGAATTGATCCATTCGAAGTTCTACTGCCCGTTGGTCACCGATAACTTGGATACAGTAAGACTGGGGCTATGACATGACAAGCCCGTTTGGCAAAGATTGTTCAATGATCAACCATTTACGTTCAGCCGTACCGTCGATTCAGTTTACATTTTGTTTGATTACCTTATAAAATAATACTATAATTAGTGAATGTGTTTCAGCATTCCCACGATTGTTGTCGGCAACAAACTCGACCTGCACATCGTCGAAAGGTTCATCACATCATTTTATATTACTCGCTTTACTTGGGTTCAGTCACTCATCTTTACATTTGTTTGTCTGATGGTTTTATGTTGAATTTAGAAGTTTTATAAAATGTACCTGAATGAATCAATCGGCAACGACCTGTTGTTCATAATTTTCTGAGAAAGTTGTTGACTCATGATTTGTGAAGTTGACGGCCAATTGGACGTGTTTTTTTGCAGAGAGATCAGTGCAGAAGAAGGCGGGCAGCTGGCCAAATCATGGGGTGCTCAGTTCGTTGAAACATCTGCTAAGGAAAATCAGGTGTGTTCTGATCTGCGCTGAATATCAGGTTCACCGGTTCGAAACCTCCGTAACCTGAATATAGATTTTTGCTGAAAATAGTTCGTATGATGAAAGGGCTAAACAAGTGAGTGAGTGAATGGGAAAAAGAGAAGATTAGTGAATGAATGATTACGTGTTTGGTGCATCAGAAAACGAGTAAGCGTAAGCGAGGAAGAGAATCATTCTTCAAGAACTCGTCCGTCATAATTGATTATATACACATTCGTTAGTGGTTGTGTGCTTGTTTGTACCTTTATCTTATTGAAGTCAATGTTCAGATGGTGGAGAAGATCTTCCAGCAGCTGATAATGGAGATTGAGCGTCACAACGGCAACGTGATTCGACCAGATGAGAGCAAAAAGGCGTGTTGTGTGAGCTGAATTGATGTGCTCAATGATGAGCCATCGTCACGTTCAACACTACAACACTCTGAATTGATGTGCTCAATGATGATGCATCGTCACGTTCAACACTCACAATCACTCAACATCTATTTATCTGTATTGGTTGCTATTTGTTGCCAATGTATTCTCTTACTGGCCAGTCGCCGTTTGTCTTGTCAACAAACATTATGTAAGCAAATCTGAAACCGTTTGCGCATGATAAGAGTTTATAAACAATCTAGAAATGAATACAGGCAATATTAGCAACAGCTTATACAATTGTACAGCGTCAGTGCGTTTTATTGTTCAATCAAATCAAATAGTTATATTGTCCTATTTACCTCGGAGACATTGCAACTTGAACCTCTGGTGCAAGCAATTTTATGACAATAATTTCATTGGCCAAGTTATAGTCCGTGACCTATTACTGCAGAGTAAAATACCACTAAACAAAATTGTGTGCGCCGTTGACCACGAACAAACTTTGGCGGGAATTCAAATTTTTGAAAAAACTACCAAAAAGTTGTTGAAATTTTTCTATTTTTTTCCGGGATTTTTTATTTTCATTGTATAGATCTTGTTTCGCTGATTTTTTTCATGTATTTTTCATTAAAATATGTTAATTTTTGAAAGGTTAAAATAATTTTCAAAGTTTAATAAAACCATTAAAAATAAATTTAACCTATCAAAAATCTACGTATTTCCATGAAAAATACATGAAAAAAATCAGCGAAACAAGATCTATACAATAAAAATCAAGGGACGGCCGTTAGGCCGTTCCCTTAATATGGTTCGATTAAGATAAGCTTTTTTGCGGGTATCTTGATCTAGCCTCATCGTATCGACTTCTAGTCTGCTCCATCGGTTTTCTCATGTGATTTTACATCTCCCTAGCTATTTTTAACTTGATAGGGACAAATTTCCATTTTTCAGGTCCAAAAACGATGAAAATGCGATTTTCCGTTTTTTTTTCTCCCCCATTTTGGTGTATGGAAACTGGGTAAGACCTGTAGAGCTGAAAATTGGTACACATGTCAACTTTTAGCGTAGAAAAGATTATTAAACTGTCCCGCAGATCGGAATAATATTTGCACCATTTTTAAGGGATTTTATGGAAAAAATGTCAAAAATCGCAGGCAAAAAGGAGAAAGAATCGTTGTATGAGTGATAGGAGGTCCCTATTCAGAATTCTTTTTAACCGTGTGGGTAAGACACATGTAGAATTGTATTCCGCCTTTTAACTGGTTGATTAGTTGAAACAGAAAAAAACGGCCACGGGGTAAGTGAACGACAAAATAAAAGACAGTTTTCAGAAAAGCTTTTTTTTCAGTATGATCAGACTCCGAATGATTTTCAAAATGTGCTCATTCGACGCGGAATCTAATTTCGTTAACACCTTATTTCAACCTATTTTTTGATAAACTCTTTGTACTTTCTGTAAAACCCGAAAAACAGATAATTGAAAATTTCGACCATGTTGACGATTTTTGCCCATTTTAAACTCAGATTATTGTCAAGTTTGAAATAATGAAGTCCTTCGTAATGATAGGATGTTTGGAAAGACTAAAGCTCTATTCAATACAGAAAATTCGACTTGTTCAGCTATCTTCAAAAAAAAGTTACGGGCCGCCAAAAACGGTAAAAATTTAAGTTCACTCATTCACGCTGTTGCTGCCACATTGGATTCCGAATTATTTTTTTATACAGAGACATGACACACTTGATTTTAACAGAATGTTTAGAGGGAATAAATGTCAATTAAATAGTTGTTTTAAAACTTGATCAGGACCTTCAAATAAATTTTTATAGTTTGTCAAAAACAGCTAAAATGAAGAAAAACTGACCAAAATTTTTTTCAGTGTAATTTTTTTTGGTTATTTATATACGTATACCAATATCATTAAAACACATCAAAATCGTATTTTAAGTAGTCGTAAAGTGAAGAATTTTTTTTAAGGTTCACATGGTACATAACGTCAGCTGTAAGTACAACTCGGTGTTAACCAAATAATAGTCAAGTTTTGAAGTTACTTTCACACTAGATGTAATGATACATTTATGATTGGAAATTATGTTTGATGATGGAAACCCATTTAAATAGTATTTTTGATAAGGTAGTCAATTGGATAGTTGGTCTGCACGTTAAACGGGTGGTACTGAGTTAAATACCACTAAAAATCAATATCAATGAAAATGTTAAATTGTTTCATTTTTGATGATATATATAATGCTCTAGAACCTCAACGGTCTATTTTAGATAACGTAAGGCAGCTTTAAATACACATTACCACTAATTCAGAGTTTTTTTACATCATTCTGTCAATTATGTAATGACTTCTTCTATAAGAAAAAATTTAAGGGGCTCGCGAACGATCCCTGTTCTCACGATATTTCTGTAATTCAATGTTTTAAAATCCACATTTATCGAAGATCTGAGACATTTTCACATAATTTATATGTGATTTGTTCACACATAAAAAAGTAAAAGACAAGCAACTAAAAATGCCCTGAAGGCATGGGGAGTAACGAATATGGTTCGATCCTGGCAAGTCCAATCGTGAAAAAGTATGAGACAAGAAAGTTATATTCTTATATTTTAGATAGTCTGATCGTGAAAAAGCAGGAAACAAGATTAGCGATGAATCACGAAAAAGCTTGTACTTGATTAAATCAAGAATCAAACCGAATTACAAGAAACATATTTGGGACTTTTGGGTGAAAACAAAATCCTCTGTATTTTGTTTAGCTAGTTCTGAGCTTAGATATATTTTCTTCTGTTTGTGTGGCCAGTCTGTCACGACCTTTTTTATTTAACTTTTATATAGAAAAACATGATTTTTTTTAAGATTTGTTTTTACTGGATTGCAGCATTTTCATTAATAATTTTATTTCTAATGATTACCACGCCACTCGTGAAAAGTCCCAGATATGTTTCGTGTAATTTGGTTTGATTCTTGATTTAATCAAGTACAAGCTTTTTCGTGATTCATCGCTAATCTTGTTTCCTGCTTTTTCACGATCAGACTATCTAAAATATAAGAATATAACTTTCTTGTCTCATACTTTTTCACGATTGGACTTGCCAGGATCGAACCATATTCGTTACTCCCCATGCCTTCAGGGCATTTTTAGTTGCTTGTAAAATCTCATGGAAATAAAAATAAAAAATTTTAACAACTTTTTTGATAGTTTTTTTAAAATTTGAATTCCCGCCAAATTTGTTCGTGGTCAACGGCGCACAGAATTTTGTTTAGTGGTATTTTACTCTGCAGTAATAGGTCACGGACTATAGAAGAAGCCATTCGATGAGATGCTGCTTGCAATACCTGACGAACATGAATCAATTCAACTGGAGAGTATTATGAATCACAAATTTCTCGATGGAACTGAACTGGTGTAATCACAGAAACTCTATTGGTATTGCTGCTCGGTCAATGCGATTAAATAGAATATAATGCAGTTGAATGGTATTATATTAGTGTTTACAGTATTGCATGTATTTTACACTATGTCGATTACCACAGTGCCTGTGTTGCAGCTTTGTATGTTGATACTACTGGTTTGGGGTACTCGTTTGTTAATAAGTCTATGCTTTTTTTGTTTAATTCAGATCAATTAACTGACTCGTTGAACGAAACGAAGTTAGTTCATTTAATTTATATTTTGAAAAATATATAGCAGGGGTGGCGTCACGAGCCTGATCATTACAAGCGTCTCACTCAAGCTGTTTATTAATTATCAAACCTTGAATCAGTCGCACAACAGCAACAAAGTCTGTTATTGTTGTTTCGCTCGTCTTCATGGTTTACTACGTTTGGTTAATTTATAGGATGACAGTGAACCCTGGAGACCACTTTGATGGCCCGCTTCTTCGTGGTCTTTGCACCTCGACTCGTTATAGTATATATCAGCCATTATTATGCTTTAGCAAAATACTGAATGTGTTGCACTAAAGTAGTGGCTCGTGTTGCCAACGACACTAAAGGATTAGTGTTTGGTGCCCTGTACAATACCAATAATTACTCGTTTTCTAGTCCTCTCTTTTCTCGTTCACTGGCGGACGAGAAAAAAGTAGAATACTGAAAATCTATTTCCTCGGTGGCTTAAAAATGTAGATTGTGTTCGTTTAGGTGTAGAGAAAATGATTACATCAGCATTGCCGTCGCTTTATTATTCAATTAACAGTCTGGATACTTGTTAATGGGAACACAAAAAGAATGGCGATGAGTAAGTGTATCCTACTGGAATGGTATGAATTAGTCGCGACGTTCGTAATGTTGTCCAAATGTCATTTGAAAACGGATTTTTTTCTTAAAAAATGAAGTCGAAAACTTTTTTCAGTAAAAAGAACCCTTGCGTACGTTTCATGTTCTATCATCTATAGTATTGACTCGATTGGCTTATGTTCTATCATCTGTGGTATTGGCTCCATTGCCTTCTGTTCACCCATCCCATGTATGATACATTGTCTTCGATTGTTCTTTTATTTTACCTCCCCGTGACAAGTCTATATAATTAAATTGATTTGTTTTACGTGTTGTGATTTGTGCGCTGCCTTTTATATAGCTGTTCATATTTATATTATACCAGCACACTGTTTAAAAGTAGAATATATAGTTTTTTTTCATTTGTGCCCGTCAAGTAAAAGGAGTTAATCGGATATGTGATGCAACATGCGATGATTACAATACTGTAGTATTCGATATGTTTTACTTACGTTGTTAGATGGATAATGGGATGATATTTCAAGTATGTAATTTGCCTTGAATGCATCCAACTCCAGCTGCACGTCAACAACTGGCTCATTCAGTCTGTATATATCATACATATTATGGATTACGGTATTACTTTATGTCATTTCTAGTGTGTAAGCTCCGTTTATCAGGTTATTACTTTTTTCACTGGAAACCCCATAAAATTTTCGCCGAACTTATGAAAAGCGAAATTCTTGTATATAACGTTTTTTTTACCAGTATTTATTAAAAACGTTCTGAAACACTCTGACTGTGTGTAGCTTGCGATAAATAGCCAGTGAGAATGAATGGGTTTTCCAGTCTTAGAACGAATAATAATCTGTTAGAAAGAGCGAAGGTTTCTGATTGATATGGGGGTTAACGATATTCATATTTTTCATACAATGAAATAAATGCAATGGTATAAACAGCTTAGATTCATTTACATACAACCACATCGAGTACAATTATCCTACAATAACAAAACTCACTTTCACAGTCTATACATTAATCTACACAAAAATTATGAAAGTTTATTTGCAATGTTATATGTTTATAGCAATAAATAGGAGGTAATGCTTTTAATAATATTGCAATGCAAGCAGACCAATCGACGACGCATTAATGACCATCAACTACATAAATAAAGGATTGCAGTATGGTTGAGGATATGAACGGATGAGGTGATCCAAATATATTTTAAAAGATGAATAATATGTAATTTGATCAAGTAATGTGCAGATATTGAGTGATTGACCATGAATGTGTTACTGGTTGTTGTGTTGAGTCGTGTGATTGACACAGTAGTCGAGTGGTGCCAGCTGTGCACTGCTGGATGTGGCTGGGTTGATGATACCAAAGTGCGATGTTGTGTGTGCCATTGGAGGGTACTGCATCATGCTCGACATCGGTGATCGCACTGAGAACAGATGTGCCGCTGCCATCAACGGGTTGGACGGGTAGATGCTTGTCGCTACTAAATTACATAACACAACTAGATGCTTGTCGCTACTAATTTACATTACATGACATTATCATCTGCATATTCACATTGCCTCATTAACCAACTCAACAGTCGTGTTGACTCACCTGGCATCTGCATGGTTGCTGGCATAGTTCGTTGATGGAATGCGGCTCGCAGGAACATGTTCATGTTGGACGAGTTGATGCCGTGCTGTTCGTGCTGATACACCTGTTGTTGTTGTTGAGCTGCATGTTGTACATAATGATGTTGCTGCTCATTATGTGGCTGTTTTGGGCAACCGGTGGGCGAACCAGTTATGGTCTGAGACTGTTGTTCGGGTTCAACGTTGGATATTGTGCAGCTCGCTGAAAGCCATTTTGTTCCATTGAAATTGAAAAGCTAACAATCATTCATACTCACTCATACCCTCATTCATTAACTCACTGCTCACTCACGTGTATTTGGTGAGAGCGAGCTGTGTCTGCTGTTATCGACCGGCGAGTGTGACGTGTCAGACTGTGTTTTATGTAGGACTTCACTGCTCGAATCCGATTGATCTGATTGGCTGTCGTTCACTACGGTTGGGCTTGAGTCCGATCCTTTTGATGACTGGAAAAATATTAATAATCATCTTCACAACGCAATTTTTACTCAAAATACAGCTTGTTATGATGATGGTTTGAAAAAATACGAAATGTGTCCTATTTGGAATGCAAGTATATGCCCAAACCCCACCTGTTTACGGTCGTCTGCATTGTCGTAATCAGTCTTCTCCACTTCACTTTCCTTGCATTTCTTTGCTGCCGGCTCACCAACGTCTTTTGAAGATACTGAAAAATCAATACTTGTATACACAAATTCGTATTCTAGTCGTTTTTTCACACAGTGCCACCTATCAACATGCCAATTAACACAGATAACACCCGATGTAAGCCATTGCATACACCACAAAGCACACAACAGCTGTATGTAATTGGTTTTTGCCAGTTGACATGTAATGCAGATGCGAGACACCCTTGGATGATTATGTGCTAATTGCACGTATTATCGTTTTGCATAATCTGTTAATGTCCACTTGAGTCAATGCCGGCACGTGCAGATGTGTGGGTTACGGTATCTATATGTATCACTCATCATATACCGTAACCACAAGCAATATACACAATACCGTTACCATAATGATACAACTGAAACCAACCGTGTGTTTGTTCATTTGTGTGTGGTTCGTTTTTTGTTCCGTTGTTTGCAGCACGTAACGCAGCCAGAATCAATGGGGCTGCAAACAATAGATACAGTATGTATTTACATACGTTGACACCCTCACATAAATCACTCACCCATCACTTATTATTTTGAAATGTTGAACATCAGACTTATTATCACTGGGAAATAGATGTTTTGCCGGTCCTAATAGTTGCAACTGGTGATTTTCACTTAGATTTACTGTCTGTATGTATCCATTTTCGACAGGGCGTGCTAAACCGACACTTTTCTTTGGAAGCCATTGATCTGATCAGAAAAAAACCCTGTTTACAATGAAGATTGTCCGACAATAAAAGAGTATTCGAAGAATAATACAATAGCCCACTACTTTTCAGTGTTTTGTAGTTAATTCTATTATTCAAGCTTTCAATCTGGTTGTGGTTCGCTGCTTCATTCAGTTCAAGTGGCCTCGATTTGTTATATGCACAAGGAATCCCACATGTATTTGTTAATGAATCGGTTTGGTTAGAATTAAATCACTTGAATCTCAAAAGTGAAGCGCTACAACTAAGCAATATTGGTTGAGATAATGTAAGTCGTTTAGGCAAGTACATACGTACATACGTACATACTGATACAACCACAACATAAAGACTAACCAGTTCCACTGCCGTATATCATCTCCAATTCCTTGACCTCTTTCTCCTCCTGAGACTGTTGACGACGCAGAGCCACCTGAACACAAAACAGTCCAATTCGTTCTTCAAACGATTACTTGTTGTTCTGACATTTATCTGACTCAACATGAATCATACACTTATGTATGTACGTATGTAGCCAATTTCTTTATAAGCGAACTGTTAAGAAAAAATGAAACAAGGCTTGAAAACATTTCATTCTCTTATAGGAAGAGGTTTAACCTGAGCTGCCATAACGCGTTGCCGTTCAGCGATGAGCGTGCACTTGGCACACATACAGTCCTTCCAGCGGCAGTAACGCTTGTGACCTGCAACATTGAAACATTACAAGTAAACAGAATGCATTCTGATACAATCAGATAGTGATTGAAGATGTTTGTTTGAAGCGTGAATGCGTCCGCATCTAAAGTGTAATTGCACTCATCAACCGTACAACTAATAAAAAGGATAAGTTCAAGCTTATGGTACAAAGAGCGATTAAAATTTGATTTTTTTCAGAAATAGGTACATTCTCGAAAACAAATTGTGTCGCACCATATTAGTTGACGAGAATTGTAGCACACGAAATTTGCATAGACAGCGGCATAGACAGCAAATACGTTTATAAATATGTTTTGCACTGTGTAACAACAACTCCTAACAAGTACGAGCTCGCGTAGTTCGAATCGTCCAAACATTTTACCACGCAACACGTTTCATTTTCCGGATATACATTTAATGTAAATGCTCATGTAAAACAATAAAAGGTAATGGGTGTACGTACATATATAAATACCTTTTAGAGCGGACACGGTACCATGATTGCGACAACGGGCGCATTTGGGTGTTCGCTGATAACGCTCCCTCATCAAAAGACTCTGCAACGCAGCCAGTGGTGCTGCAACCAATCAAACACTTCATTATAAACAGTTGCATACTCTTAATTACTAACTCAATTATAAACGCAGCCGTTGAAAAAATCACATGCATCAATTGAAAATATATTCCAGTTGCTGTTAGTTAAAAATCTAATTTTAATATGGAAGATTATCTGAAATAAAGAGTATCTAATAAACAAAGAAACTTAATGACATACCTTCTGATGTATCAGCATTGGTCGCTGCAGTCGTGGACTGATTAGCGTTTGGTGATGACATAATGTTGAGAATTACTGTAGGTTACCGTATGCCTTGCCTGTAAATATATGACATCTCTTAATCATCAGGCAAAGTGAACATGATCTGTCACATTAAAAGTAAATGGGTTATAAAATGATGTTAATAGTGTTTTTTGTTGTTGTTAACACTTGTAAGTATAAGTGCAACTTGGGGATGGCAATTTGATTGACTTTATTTACAGTGCCTTCGCTTAGGTACATACAGTATGCTAGGCAACCGTAAAAACATGCGCAACCATGTATCGATCGACTCATTGATTTATCGAGTTAAAACTGTTTCAGAGCCACTGGAACTTTTTTTCGTCGTAAACAGAAAACAAATCTTCAGAGGGATCGAAAAAGTCTTTTAACCAATCTGAGCTATTGGTTGCATAAAAAATGGACAGCAACTAAGCAAGTGAATGGTTTAAGGAATTGATGACTCTACAAAGTCGTATAAATGGACATATCGAATGTGATGACAGTGCGTGATTGACTGTCACTTGCAGGCAGAATGTAATTGGTTGTTGAGTGTTGACTACTCAATATCTGTGCCATCCCATAACAACACGATAACAACCAACCACTTGATTTTCAATTTCAATATCTGTCAATCTGACACTGCTTACACGAGGGGCACAGAGGCAAAGGGCCTAACCTCTTCAGAGGTGACGATTGCGCGCGCATTACGTCTACTGATTCAATCACTCATCTATTCACTTGTAATCTACAGTATGCATTTATAACATGACTGAATGACTGACTTTCTGCCAAACTAAATGGCAATTACAAGCTCACTGATCATAAAAAGAATTGAAATCTCAAGACAACAACATGCGGTTCAAAATAAAAGCGGCAAGGTGATTAAGCATAGCCGGAGGTGAATAGAGCCTCTTGAAAGGTGACGAGTAAGAGAGTGACAGACACACTCGGGGTGGAGTCTGTCACCGATTGGACACTCGATAAACAATCACCGACTGTTTGACTGACAAATTGACTGAAACAATCGCACCGTCAGTGAGTCAGTCACCTTTGACAATAGACAATATTGGGGGTATGGATGCGCCATTGTTGTGCTGGACGGGCGAGTGGCTGCGGTGCACTCAATTACAGTGCACATAAACATATTGACTTACAGATGTATATAGGATGATTACAACAATACCCACCTGCACACAATCAAAACGTGTCAATCACCAGTTAGACATCCCTTCATTGTTCACTCTTTACAGATGCTAGCATCAGCATTTCCTTATTTCACTATATCACGTTACGGTCCTGTCTGAAACAAGAAGGGCAAATTTCTATGAAAACCGGCAACTCTTGATGTTCACGGGCATTGGATAAACATTTGAGATAATCTAACCCTCAACTTAGAAAAAATACTACTTTTTGAAACCATCAACGGAAGATATTTCACTTTTCGTTATCCTTTTCGTCCGCTAGTGTGCACGGGCAAAGTGTTACAAATAAAATGAACGTAGAACTGCCAAAAATTAGATGCGATCACATTGGATTGCAACAAATAGTCGGTGTTTCATGTCTTTTGAGTGAGAAAAAATTCACAGGTAACTAAGTTTGTGATATAAGCTTTTTACGAATGAAAGACCACCACACCAGTAGCTTGGAAATTTTATGTAAATTTCATTTCGTCTTCTTCCACGCAGCATGATGGTGAATATAGTTGTGGAACAATAGACGATTAATGTAATAAAATATACAGTTTATTATTGCAGTTAATAACCTCAGATACAAAGACAGGTGTCGGTAATCTGTTGGTTTTCCAATCGGTTAACGTTGGAATTGGAAGGTCTCGAGTACTTTAAATATCACGAAATCATTAAACAAAATTATTGAATATAAGAATATGAGAACCCAACAGTGACATTCCTGCTAACAATATAAATGTAAAAAGCGTGGTATGCAGTACGTGATATGAAAATAATCACGCAATAATGAGATTAGCTTCCTTTGCAGCCATCATGAGAATGCAATTGTGGAGTATTCGGTTCTGCCTACGGATGACAAGAAGGTGATGAGTGAGTCGTGGGTGATGCCGAGTGAGGCCGTGTTGTCGAGCGGATGCCACCATAACAGGGCTTAACATGATACTTCCGTTATATGCTAACTGATGTATTACCTTTAATAAATAAACAAAAAGTATTGATGGTATAAACAAATTAACCATTGTCGTCTTTCCTCATTATTTGCTCATCAATAATCAGCTGAACACTGAACGGGGGCTGTTGATCATTGACCTGTAGATTACGATGAAAAAAAAACAATTAAGAAATAAAGCAAAAAAATCATGAAAATATATCCGGTCAGTTAATAAAAACAGAAAGCAACAAACCAATGCGAAAATGGTGACCGATCCCTGACGGACACCCAACGTATCGTATAACGTGTCCTCGTCAGCAAACCTGATGTTGGCCGGTTTGGTGCCCAAGTACTCGGCCACCTACAGTTAATGCACCCACACGTCTATAGCTACAAAATACAAATACATGTCGAGCAGTACCACCTTAATGTGTTATTGTGTTGAACACATAACTTAGCTTGACTCAGTAAAAGTGATGTTTCATGAAAAGCTTAACTTGATAGAGGTTTTCCGGCAATTTTTTTCCATTCTTGCGAGGTTTTCAGGCAAAGATTCTTTTCATTCTTGCTATTGGAAAGGTGCACCACACCATATTTCTTAACACCAACCTGTTTGAGATCAGTGGGTGTATCAACGCCAGCCACTACCAAATATAGTTGCATGGTCTTCTTATTTTTGAGGAACAGATTCTTGTGATGATGACCGGGCATAGAAGACATGTGCGTCTTCAACTCCTCCACTAAAAAGATTCCACTGAATATAACCCAGTTAAAACAAGAATTTATTCCGCCAATTTTGCACTTAAAAACTATTCGAAGCAAACCGGTGTTGGCCTTGGCATGCTCATTAATACGGTATTCAATTTGATTGTCTCGCATCCACGCTTCCAGGTCACTCCTGTTCTCACATCTCAAGGTTTTACGTGGTCCTTCAGCCATTACGCAACTGAAAAGTTACCAGTAAATTGAAAACATGTATGCTGGATTTTTTTTACTAAATGTGAGGATGTGGCGATTATTAAAACATTTCAACATAAACGACGTTTCCCTCACTCACTCACTCACTCACTCACTCACTCACTCACTCACTCACTCACTCACTCACTCACTCACTCACTCACTCACTCACTCACTCACTCACTCACTCACTCACTCACTCACTCACTCACTCACTCACTCACTCACTCACTCACTCACTCACTCACTCACTCACTCACTCACTCACTCACTCACTCACTCACTCACTCACTCACTCACTCACTCACTCACTCACTCACTCACTCACTCACTCACTCACTCACTCACTCACTCACTCACTCACTCACTCACTCACTCACTCACTCACTCACTCACTCACTCACTCACTCACTCACTCACTCACTCACTCACTCACTCACTCACTCACTCACTCACTCACTCACTCACTCACTCACTCACTCACTCACTCACTCACTCACTCACTCACTCACTCACTCACTCACTCACTCACTCACTCACTCACTCACTCACTCACTCACTCTCTCACTCACTCACACACTCACTCACTCACTCACTCACTCACTCACTCACTCACTCACTCACTCACTCACTCACTCACTCACTCACTCACTCACTCACTCACTCACTCACTCACTCACTCACTCACTCACTCACTCACTCACTCACTCACTCACTCACTCACTCACTCACTCACTCACTCACTCACTCACTCACTCACTCACTATACTGACTGACTGACTGACTGACTGACTGACTGACTGACTGACTGACTGACTCACTCACTCACTCACTCACTCACTCACTCACTCACTCACTCACTCACTCACTCACTCACTCACTCACTCACTCACTCACTCACTCACTCACTCACTCACTCACTCACTCACTCACTCACTCACTCACTCACTCACTCACTCACTCACTCACTCACTCACTCACTCACTCACTCACTCACTCACTCACTCACTCACTCACTCACTCACTCACTCACTCACTCACTCACTCACTCACTCACTCACTCACTCACTCACTATACTGACTGACTGACTGACTGACTGACTGACTGACTGACTGACTGACTGACTGACTGACTGACTGACTGACTGACTGACTGACTGACTGACTGACTGACTGACTGACTGACTGACTGACTGACAGACTGACTGACTGACTGACTGACTGACTGACTGACTGACTGACTGACTGACTGACTGACTGACTGACTGACTGACTGACTGACTGACTGACTGACTGACTGACTGACTGACTGACTGACTGACTGACTGACTGACTGACTGACTGACTGACTGACTGACTGACTGACTGACTGACTGACTGACTGACTGACTGACTGACTGACTGACTGACTGACTGACTCACTCACTCACTCACTCACTCACTCACTCACTCACTTACTGAACTTTGAATAACTGCTTTTTGTCTATTCGTGAATGACCAAGTTTCCGGTCCTGATATTTTTTTATCAATGAGACGCAACGTAACCACAAGCAAATGTTTCAGTCAAAAAGCGGGACCGGCCTTTTGCACTACTCATTGCGTGTTTTCATGTTAATCAGACAAACGCAAAATGTTACAACTATTAATGTGTACATCTACGTTTTTGGTTTTCTTAATCATTCCACATACTGTTTTATCAATCCTTCTTGGTAGTATAATACCACGTTGGGATTACAAGGAACCGCTTCCAGTTAAAGCTGACACACAAGAGGTACACACAAGATGTAGACGCTCACTCGTTCCCTCGATCATTCACTCACTTACCCACTTCTTACTCACTCACTATTTCCTCACTTCCTCTTTCGCTCACTCACTCACTCACTCACTCACTCACTCACTCACTCACTCACTCACTCACTCACTCACTCACTCACTCACTCACTCACTCACTCACTCACTCACTCACTCACTCACTCACTCATTTATTCGCTCACTCACTAATGTTTCGGTCACTTACTTTGTCACTCACTCCACTAGCGGACGAGAAGAGGGGAGAAAAGTGAAATTCCCCCCTATTCGGCGTTTTCAAGCAGTAGAATTTGTTCCTTAGGGTGTAGATAAAAAGACCTGAAAACTGCCAATGCCCCCTTATTTGACTAGATTCCACTCCATTGAAGGGTTGGCCACATACTCACTGACCCACTCACTCACATACTCATTGACTCACTTATTCACATACTCAATGACTCACATACTCGCTGACTCACTCACTTCCTCACATTTGTCTCACTGGCGATCTTTATGATGCCGTTTCTAATATTAAATACATATGATGTTTTTTGAATGTTTCCAGAGTGTTGGAAAAGTAACTTTGGAGAGTTCAAAGAGTGTAGTTTGTTCCCTAAGATGTAGGAAAATAGGCTTAATTTTCACTAATTCTCCCCTCTTTGACGACGTTCTCCCCCCTTAGCTCGTGACCCTGACCTAGCTCGTCCGCCAGTCGTAACACTGACGTAAAAATCGTGAGTTCGAAACAAGCTATTGGGACTGTAAACCTTTTGCAAACTGAACGTCCTAAATGGTCAACGGCCAAAGCTGAGTAGTCAGTGCGTTACATGGCCCTCTTGGTTGGACAATGGCGGGCGAGCGGGTTGAGGAGCTGTGCAATACGGGAGTCTCTCAGCCGGGCGCGGTCTGCTAATTTATTTTTCACGGTACAAAGGCGAGGTTTTCATTAAAAAAATTAAGAGTGATAACAAGTTGTACTTAATCCGCTGACGTGTTTTGCATTTGCCTGCATATGTACATATGTACGTTCGTATAGATAGTGCATAAGCATATACAGCACACTCGGTGTGTCTGCCCGCTCCAATGCGCACACGTTCAGCTGATTTTCTGGCTGCTTTGCAAGTGTACAAGTGTACGTTTTGTGTACGACTCGATTCATTTTGTACATTTATTGGGAACTGCAACGTTTGAGGTTCTATTTTTGCGTCGCAAAAGATTTACAAATACTTCTTGTCTACTGTTTGTGTCACACTCAAAATATCGAGTTAATCGTTTTCCAAGTCATGAAATCATCAAAGTTTTAACCTGACTAATCTCTTCCTAGCTGCAGAGGAATTCACATTGTTTCTTATTAGTCATCATTGTGTGTTCTGACCAGTCCACACTTGAGTTTGAATATTTTTCACGGCTAAACAATTTACAAACACTAATCAAAAATAACACCTAATCGTCACGCCAGTCACCGAAGAAGACACGGTAAGCCACGGCGCCAATAGCTGATATAAATTTTAAGGACTATTTAATAGTTCATATTAATTGACAATTATTTTTCCCCATGAAATCTGTGAAGAAAAAAGAAAAAAATGCCGCGATATATCCAGACATCCGTTCTGATTGGTCAATGGCTTGTGAGCTACGATGTTTATCAATACTACGTCTGTTATATCTTATACTGGTGGTTACTAATAACCAGAGTATAAATATTGAAGTTTACCCCTGCACCAGTATCAAACAACAACTATAACTGAAGTTCGAATATCTTGCGACAACAATCCGTGCAATTGGTCCGCATCTTGTAAACCTTTGCCCTGGCACCCTAACCCGCAAAATTTGAATGCGAGATAAGCTTTCGGGTCGGTGATCTCAGCTCAGATCACAATATTTCAGTGATTTTCTGACAATTTTGTTTTAGATTCGGTGTTTTAGATTCGGTTTCTCCATCAAATTTGAGGCTTGGATGAATTTTTTCAACTTCGTAAACGATGTTTTCCGCGTTTATCGTCAATTCCTGAAGAAAACTCTCGAAATTCCAAATCTGTTAAATCGCTTGATTCGAATGTTCGAAAAATTCGTAGAAGCCCCGAACTTGATGTACAACCTGAGTCTGAAAGAAGATTTACAAAATAATCACTTTAGTATCGTGAACCGCTGTCGCAAACTAAAACTTTTTCCACATTCAAATATTTTGAATTAGGGTTTGTTGGAGAGGTTTTACAGATATCAAATTTGGGTTAACTTTTATAAGTTCACTCTAGAGATATAAAGTTCATTTTTCTGATACAATGTTCATTATCTCTTCTTCAGTTCAATAGATCGATAAGTTACCGTAGAAAGTTTACCACCTCGCCCAGGATTGGTTTTATTTAAATTTGAGTGACCAATCAGCGATGAGTAGAAAACTGAAGCTTATCCACGATATCTTGTTACAAAGAATTATAAACTATTTAAATGTGCCCTCTACCACAAGGAATTAGTATATAAAATAGCAACGTTAGTATCCTTTATCACAACAATGTCACGTGTAAATTTTTTCTTGAAAACGCTTATTGAGAGAAAAAAATTAATTCAAATTTCGCGCCAACTTTCAAAGTTTTTTTGGAATCTGAAATTTAGTTGGTTTGAATGTCAAGAGAAAAGTCAAACGGAAAGGAAAAAAGAAAATCTGTAAAACAACCGGCAAGAAAATACAGGCGTGAACATAAATATTCAGAATTTGATTTTGACTGGTCTTGGCCAATGGCCAATCAGTATAGCGCAGTGGCCAATCAGAATAGCGCTGTTGAGGCAGACCTCAGCGCTCATTGGCCACTGCTATTGAATTTGATTTATTAATATTCAATAATAGGACTAATTCTCTGAATTAATTAAATTAAAAAAAATGTTCTGTGACTTGACATGCGTCAGTGGTTATTTAATATTAGCTAGTATTTTTTGCCGGATCACCAACCTTTTTTATTTATTCACCATTTAATCCGCGTCTCGCCCTTAGTAATATAATACCAAAACAGTATTGCCAAAATAAATTCCGACATTTCCGGCTTAAGCTTACGCTAATGCAGTTGCCGTAATTAAGCATAAGCCGTATTTTTTTGGAATTATCGTTTTGGCATTAAAAATACCAAGGGTAACACGATTTAATCAACATTATTTATGAAATTTAATTTTTTTGCAGCGTTCAAATAAATTGATGTTTGCGGTGGGCAGATGTGATTCTAATGGTTGTCGTACCCAACAGAATCGTGCATAATACCACCAAAATGTCCAGTCAGTCGCCTTCTGCTTCACCATCACGCCAGCTTACGGTTCGATCATCATCACCAACTTAGTCATATTCATAATGTATTAAATATGTGATTTCTCGACACACACAGTTTAACTTTCAGATATTTAGTTCCAGATGTTATTATGCTTGTTTTTGATTTCAGGTGGTTGATGTGTACGATTTGGCTGCTGCGATTGGCAAAGATTTCGAGGGTTTGATCGAGAGTTATGGCAACGACAGTGTGAGGAATCTGATGCCTAAGGTTTGCCATTTGGAAGTTTAGTTTATTGGTCATCTGTTTTTAATTATCGAGTTAATGGTAGAGTTTACTAACGATACTGACCTAAACGAAACTGTCGAAACGAAACTTCCTACCGAAATACGCTGTTTCGTTTCGGAGTATTCGACACGAATTTTTTTAATATTCGTTTCGTTAGCTATCGAATCGAAAAGTTTCGGTTGGGTTTTCGTTTCGGTTCGCACTAACGAAATTTGAACGTTTCGTTAAGCGTTTCGATAAGGTTTCAATAAAATTTCAAATTAAATTCAAATTCAAATAAATTAAGGTATGAGTAAACTTGGTAGAAAAATCTCACTCACTCACTTACCTACTTGCTCAATCATTGAATCACTAACTCACTCACTCATTGAATCATTTACTCACTCACTCGATCACTTACTCCATCTTTCACTCCATCACTCACTCACTCACTCCTTCACTTATTCAGATAATCACAGACTCACAGCTCCCGATAAATGAAAAATAAGTGAGATTTGTTCCTACCAGGTTTACTCATACCCTCATTTATTTGAATTTTGAATTTTTTTTGAAATTTTCTTCGTCGATATTATTAAATTAAATCATTCGAGGCCATAACAAAACCCTTAACGAAACTTTCTTCGTTTCGGTAGCTAACGAAACGAAACACGGAAATTTCGTTTCGATTGAATCGAAACGAAGCAGAAAAGTTTTGTTTCGATTGGATCGAAACGAAACTCAAAGTTTCGTTTCGTTTCGTTTCGTTCGTTAGTGATCACTAGTTAATGGTAACCAATTGTATTGGTGGCGATTTATATCATAATTATTATTGTATTCGAAAATGATCGTATAGCTTGTCAATGACCGTATAGCTCGTAACAATATCTTGATAAATGGATAGATATGCGAACAACGATTTGTTGGTGATGATTCCGTTATTCAAGATAAAGGGAACACAGATTCTATAGTCGATTACCAATAACTGCAGAGTAAAACCGTATTAAACAGATTTCTGTGTACCGTTATCATCGAACTAATGAAAAAACTCGTGCAGAGACAAAAAGTTACAATAAAAAAGTTAATATTTTTTTCTTCATTTGAATTTTTACTTCCATAAAGTTAAGCTTGCTTTGCTGAATTTTTTTCATGTATTTTTCATGGAAATACGTTGATTAAAGTTAAAACAAAAGTCAATGTATTTCCGTGAAAAACTTATGAAAAACATTAGCTAAGCAAGCTTATTCTTATGAAAGTAAGAATTACAATAATGAAAAAAATTAAAATATGAACTTTTTTCATTGTATTTTTTTCCCCTGCACGAATTTTTTCATTAGTTCGCTGATAACGGTACACAGAAATCTGTTTAATACGGTTTTACTCTGCTGTTATTGGTAATCAACTTTTACGATTGTTGAAGAGGTTATGGTTTTTCTAAAGTAATAAGGTAAATTGACTTTGATAGTGTGTTCTTGCCGTTTTAACTTACATTTTGATAGGAACCCACGTCGAGCTGATATTCTACTTCTCAAAAATTTGTTTTTACAGTGAGGGATGAAACATGAAAACATACTGTAGTGTATGATTGCAAGTGAATCACCAAGGTAAAATTGAGGGAGGAATGTCCTAACGTTCGTCAGCTTGCCCGCCTTTGATATACATAATGCGCAATTGAGCCATTTGCTGATGTGTGATTGATTGGTGAATGAACAAGTCGGCTAGAGTTTTGTAGTCGGAATAAAATCTTGGTTTTTTGTGGTCATAGATTGAAATATGGTTACATTAACTTCATTGCAGGTGATATCGGCGCTGGAAACATTGGAGGCGCTAGCGAGCACCAATGAACGCGAAAACGAGCAGATCGTAACTTTAAATAAAGTCGTCGAAAAATTGCAACAGGAGAAACAAAATGCCCGTGAAGACAGACAACGATTTGAAAAGGTAAACCTAACTTAGACAGACATAAAACAGGACTGATTTCGTCATTATCGTCATTTCATGGTGCTCCCTCTTTTGATTTGACTATTCTATTCTGGATTCTGATACTTATGTGTGAGTGAGTTAGTGAGTGAGAAGTGAGTTACTGAATGACTGATTGAGTTGAGTGACTGAGTGAGATGAAAATAAGCGAGTAAGCTAGATTGAGTGAGTGAGTGAGAGAATAGTTAAGACTGATTTATTAATTGATTAAGTGAATCAGTTTGTGAGTATGGACTGAACAACGGAAACAATCAATTTTAATTCGATTTAACTGGTAATTTATTTTCATAGAAACTTTTAGCGAAATTCAAGAAAAAAAACTTGATGACGGCCTTCTCTAAATTAAACGGTGTCGTGTTATCAATAGTGTTATTAATTGGCTGATCCTTAACGTCACGCGTAGTAAAAAAGAGTGAACCGCTCTTTTCATACCCGCATCGCATCACATCATGTCAATTACAAAGCAAACTTGCAGGAGTTAGAAGACATTGAGGACAACTACAAGCGGGAAATCACAGAGCTTTGGGCCATGGTCGAAAAACTGCAGTCAGACGCCAGCAAGCCCGAACAAAGCCCGTCTGTCGATGCCATGACCACCAGTGTTTACAGTGAGTTTACCTTGTGTGATACTGCATATCATTTATTCGGTGCCGTAATATAATAATATAGGTGGTGTCGTGGTGATAGGAATTACTATACGAACATTTTAATTCATCCAAAATAATAAAGTTTTGTTATAGTCGATAATGGTTTGTTATAGTTGGTGAACATCGCAGAATAACTATTCTAACCCACAAAAAGTAACCTTGTTGACAGCTGCAACACTTCTTAAAACATTCCAAAACACAAGAACGCGAATAAAAACAAATTCATGACGACTGACATTTTCTGCCTCGACTAGTTAGAGCACGGTAAATCATTAAGAAATGTATCGAAATTTCACTCGCCTTTGGAACAGTAGTTCATTGTCGACTATATGGATCTCTGATAGATTCAGAAACAAATGTAAAAAATAGTTTTCCATAATTGATTTACCGACATACAAGACTTTCATGTGGGAACTATCCAGTGCAATATCGAAATCATCGCTCCCAGTATTTCCTATCATCTCATCTCTACATTTATATCATTATTTCCTCCGTCTTAGCGTGTATCCTCAAGTATTGTGTAAACCAGTGCGATCAAATCGTAATTTCAATCCAATATCGAGGCGTATATACGTATGTAGTATAGCTTTCTTATCAATGTAACTGTAACCGATTTGACCGCACTGGTTTACACAAAACTTGCATTAAAATCCGCACTGTGCTAAGAGGGCCTATAAAAAGATCATATTCCTTGCTGCCTTTTAAAATGTTTATTTGAATGTTGTATTTTTCAGCAATCTCGAGCGAAGAGTTCGCGATGATGAAAAGTCTAAAGGCTCAAGTTGAATCATTACGTGAACAGACGAAATGCATGCAACATGACAACATGGAGAAAGCTAAGGAGATTGAAAACGTTGGTTCAAGTTCGATTAAATCAATGTGTCGATAAATTTAAGCTGACAGATTTAGTTACTTTTAACGTTTTTGCTGTTTCAATTAATCTGGTTCAAATCTAATTTAATGCATTGCTATGCCAGTCTCTTAAGTATACTTTTGTATATTGTGTTTTGCGTGTAATCAAATAGTGTATTACAACTTTGTTTAACTAAATCCTAACTTGCAATCAAGGTTTGTAAAGAAGTGCAGATTTTTATATATTTTAAGGAAGTAAATTTTTTCCCACAGACGCCCACCCAACCCAAAATATTTTCATGTATTTTTTATGTTAAACTCTGGCTGTTCCATATGCTGGCTGTTTATTGTTAAACTCTGTTTATACCAAATGTAAAACAGTTCCAGCAGCCAAGTAAGACATGAATTGATCACGCAGCCCCTTTGTGCCTAAAAAATTTCCATGATTTCACAAAAAATATAAAATTATTTTTTTACAAACTCTGCTTGCAATGTGCTTTGCCTGTTCGTTCTAATAAGACTTGCTTTCCATTAATTCTCACAGTTTTTCTGTCAACTTATTTCAACGCAATTTATGTTAAGCAGCGTTTGTGTGTTTCGAGTAAGATGTGAAATAGTGGAAGCGCCTAGACTGGACACGATAAGGGCACTGTAGGCACATGCACCAGGGCACTAGTTGTGATAGTGGGCACGCTCCAACCAAGATTGATGGTGGTATGACTGCAGGCATGCATTTACGTTATGTATGTATGTATGTATGTATGTCCATGTATTGATGGATGCTTTGTGCGTGGGTGTTACTGCCTTTTATTAACCATGTTGATTAAGTCGAGTGTTTAACGGACTGTACAACCGAGAACACCACACCATGGCTACAAACAATAATCAGTCTGTGTGTATGTCGTGTCAAGGGAAGGGACCATCTTACACAGTATTGTATTTGCTTCTCCTGATTTCAATTGGGGCAACTGCAAATTTGGCAAAGCATTGATTTTCTTTTTACATTGATTGCAAAGCACATAAAACGCGCGTCCAATACTCTGTAAGAGGGAGTTGAGCAACATTTTATGCTTGCGTGCAATGCTACTACTTAATCAATTAGTTAACATCGAGTAAACAAAAAAGGGTGGGGCATATTCTAACACGACGATTAATCATCGCAGTACGCAAGTATTCGGCTTGTTAATTGATGACAGTTTACAGTTTTAACGTATGGTATGCCAACTATACACCGTGAAATGTTTTTTTGTTAGGTCACCACATCAGGCATTACATGCGGATGAGCAGCACAGATTATGAACAGCTATGACTCATCGTGTGTGACTATTTTGGTTGGCAGTTGTCGTGTTATGCGGTAACTTGCCTCCCTGAATTCTTGATCAGACGTGCGAAAGATATTAGTTCGGTTGAAAAGGGTTCCAAAACGGCATTAATTCAGTTGAAAAAGGGTTTCAAAACGGCAATGTATTCACAAGGGGTGTCCAAAGCCTTACCGTATGATTGTTTCATATTAAACTATAATATCTCCATATATTTGATACAACGCATCAAAACAGATATTGGAAAATTGGAAATAGTAATACTTGGCTTATGTAAACTTACGTACTATCCCTTATGAATTGTTCGATTGATGTTAAATTGATTGTTAGATAACTAATGAGAAGCAAATGATTTTCAGCTGCAATCGCAAGTTGAGCGAGGTGGGCGCCAAAACCGGGAGTTGCAGAGGAAGAACAAGATGATTCAAAACCAGGGCAGAGTATTGATCGAAGAGAAGAATGAGTTGATGAGCAAGTTAGATTCAAAAGAAGAACAGGTGATCGAGCTCTGTCACAAACTCGGTGAAACTGAACGCGCTAAGATGGACTTGGAACAAATACAGGTTTGTTCAATGAATTTAAAATTAAAATAAAAAAATATGATAAAAGAGAAGACAAATCTTCTTACATTTAATATAGTTGATTGTTGGGACCCTATGAACTTACCGTTCTTATCACAATTATTTCGGTGTGTAAAATTTATAGAGTAAAGCACGTTGCATTATTGGAAAATTACAGGATAAAACAGCTGAGAACACTGACAACAAAGCGAAAAAGGTAAAATAATAAAGTATTGTCCTGATGTCTGTTTCTATGACATTTTGTCTTTTTTCGTTCTGTCGGGCCTCTCATTCTCATCATTTCCACATCCCGTGTTGTTGTGCTAAAAAAACGATTGTGATTGAAAGTTGTCTGATGTATTTGGCATGAATATGTTCACTTCATTTCAAATAACAATAATCAGTTTTTTTATATTCAAATCACCATAATGGCTGAACTGGGCCAGCTAATGGTGGTAGTTGAGTAAAATCGAGCACTTGTTTGAACTCACTTATTGAAACTCACTTATTGAAGCATGATTAGCATGATTGTCAGCTTTGACTCCAAGCACAATCAAAGGCCGTTTTTTTATTCAGACAGAGGACGTGTCGCAACAAGACCGAGAGAACATGCCCCGATTTACGTTGAACGAGTTGCGCACTGTGCTACACGAGAAGAACACACTTAAAGCCAGGGTCATGGAATTAGAAGAGGAGCTCGAAAACCTGAGACCCGTTCCGACGCCCTCACCAAGACCGCCAGATCAAAAGTTTGTTTAACAACCGGATTCCGGAATAGCTTGTCTCATATTTCGAAAGATTTATCATTGTAGTCTACAGTTGGGAGAGTGTAAAAGCTCCCAAGAAAAGCTCTCAGTGGGAGCTTTTCTTCGAAAAAAGAGTAAAAGCTCCCAGTGGGAGCTTTTCTTGGGAGCTTTTACTCTTTTTTTTCGAAGAAAAGCTCCCACTGGGAGTGTAAAAGCTCCCACTGGAGAATTGATGGACAACAACGCAACTATAATGAATTCAGAAATTAACTGACTATGCGCTTAATCAGATAGGAAGCAGAATATTAAGAAAGCGAGCGTCTAAAAGTATTTAAATGCATGGGGAGTAAAGAAAATGGTTTCATCCTGATAATTGCAAAAACCAAGAACTTTGAGACAAGTGATATCAGAAACTGATCTTCATTAATATGAATAGAGAACATGCCGATGTGTCAGATATTTATTGTGTTCATTAATCAAAGTTGCCTCTGTTTTCAGAGATGAAGATTTGCCTGTCTACGGTCCAATGCCCAGAGAGCCGGAGGAGAAACTGTACCCATGGAAGTTTGAGCGCAAAGAGTCTGGCGTACGTAAATTGTTAGTCGAGTTGAGCAGAAATTGTCTGAACTCTTGATACCGGAGTTATTTAATCAGATTTTTTGAGTGTTCCGTCCTTTATGGGTTACAATGTTTTTATTGGCAGTAGTTCTTCATTTAGCTACAAGCTAACACATTGTTTTTGATTCGTTTGGTTTAATTTGCTATTGATGAATGTAATGATCCGTTGTTGTGACGAGGTGTAGTGTAGATATAGCAGATGAAACCGCAAATGTATTTAAGCACAATCTGATAGCTCAACTTTTCCCTCAATCCCAAATGTACACGCTGTAGTTATTTACAGTTGTTAATTTTTACTAAAATCATATACAACATTACAAAAACGTAATACACGCTGTTTTTCTATTCAAATATATTGGATTCAACACATGTGATTATGTGATGTAAAATAGACTAGAAAGAGCAATAATGGGCCATTTTTAGTTTTTTTGTGCTTGGTGTACATTTGATTACCTTGTCTCATGGCAGAACTTTTTAGTTTTCGCAATCGCCTTCGTGAAAGGATATTGATAATCCAACATATAGTGCTGTCAAACTTAGACATTTTCGCGTGTACCATTTTCTCCTGCATAAATACGAATCATGGATTCACACAAAAATTACCTTGAAAACTGTTGTTTTGATGAAGATCAGAATCTAAAGTCACTATAAACTAACATCGGGTCTACAAAACATCGATTTATTGTAGGGCTACCTTGGCTTCTTACTTTCCTTATTCTTATTTTTAGCTATAAAATTAATTTTAGCTATAAAAGTAATTTTAGCTGTTTTTGCGATAAAAACTGATAAATAAAGAGCTCGTACTTCAAATTGATGTTTTCTAGACCCAATGTGAAATTCGAACCGTATAAAATTCATTTTATTTACAATTTTACATAACAATTATGCTCGAAGTTTTTTGTGTGACTCCATAATTCGAATTTATGCGGGACATGTTAATAGCGAATACGTTACAAGCGAATTTTATGTTACAAGCGAATACTTTCTAATAGAAGTTTGACAGCACTATGAATACCTCCGAAATAAAAATTTCCTCACACAGCTCCAAATTTTTTCCCATTTGGTAAAGTAAAGATAATTACAATAATAAGTTTTATTTTTATGGAATACCGTAAACTACATGAAGGGTATTGAGGAGTATAACAATGAAACCAACGGCCAATATGTTTGAATCCGTCGGTGTCTTAGATTTGTAGTTGTCAATCTTTTATTAGCTTGGTGTTCTAGCTAAGCATTCATTCCCATGCACAATTTTTATTGTTTGAAACTTAGTTTTCCGTTTCGCTAGCCGAATTACGGACACACTTTCAAATAAATATAAAAAAGCGTAGCTAATTGAGTTACCTTGATCTTAATAATTTCACGTTAATAATTAAGAAGTCAAGTTTATCATTGGACCGCTCATGATTGGGCTGTATAATTTATAGTTTGTGCCGTATTTATCGCATCTAATGAGACACAAAAAATCTATGTCATTTTTTCGTCGCACTGGTGATTTGAACCAGGGAGTCACTGGTTTCCTAAAGTTAAAAACCTAACGTTTTTCGAATCACATTATTATTATTTATTATGTTTCGCTGCACGCCGAAATTTGTCAAATAGAATAGCAGCTGTGTACACTTATTCTAGCATAATTGAGCGCAAAAATATGGAATGATGCAGCATTTCTTTTGTTTTTTTATCATTATTATGCTTATGCAACTATTTCGATCATAGCAATTGAAACAAAAAAAGATTCTCTGTTAGGTGTTAGGAATGTTTCTTCAGTCCTGCTTTTTATGTCGGAATTTTTATGGTTTACTATAGTGCTAAATTATGCCTGTGAGACATTTTGTTCTTGCTAACACGTAAATACTTCGAATCTTTTTGTGGAACTGATGTCAGGTCAGCCCTCAGTTTTTATTCCCCCAATGAAATGTCGAAGGTTGCCGTTTATTTTAGTAAGGATTATAGTGAAAACTAGTTAATAGCTGAAATTGTGCAACTATAAAAGCGAATGTGACACTATACGTACTGTATATTGATTATTTATCGCATAGTTGACATTGAAGTTTGTATTGTGATGTTTGTATTGTGGTGATGATGTGAATGTGTTGCACTGATGTTGTATGTTGTGATGTGGTTGTGATTGTGTTGTGGCGTGATTTGCAGTTTCCAATTGTCCAACTGGCGACGTCCATCCACCCTGACCACAGCGAGCAGCAGCAACACCACATTCGAACTGGCAGCAGCTGCCACTCCGTCACCAACCACTGCGCCATACTCGATGCACGCCGGATATGACCCAAATCCATGTAAGTTTCCCATTTACTTGTAGGTTTACGTCGATGGTGTCTGCGTACTATGCCGACACCAGCTCGTTATCGCATTCACTCAGCATGTCATTCATGTTCGGCAGTATTGGGGCAGCAGCCAGCACCACCACCACCGATGCGTCGATCTGCCAGTCTGCGCGTGACTACAGCAGCCCCGTCGAGCAGAATGGCCAGCCCTGTCATCCTCAACGAGCTCTTCCGTGTCCTCGTCGAACCGACCAAAGAGGGGCAGGACATAACCGGCTCAACGACGGATCACAATCGGCCAGATCTGTAGCGGATCACAGCAGCATGTGCGTACTTTCAATTGGTTTGCGTCGGAGTGTGTGCGTCTTGGCGCATTACGTACATAGCTTTGTATTTATTCATATTTACGGTGTTCCATATTACTTTTCAGCCAACATCTATGTTTTTTGATTGGTGCAATTTACATGATGAGAAGATGAATCATACTGGGTTTCCCAACCGGATGTGCTGACTGAGTTTTGCTTAACAACTTTGCAGAGTTGGCAGTGGAAAACATCGAGATTTCGATGTTCAGCGACTCGGTTTATTCTCGTGAACTCAAAACTATTTTTATTGCACATTAAAACCTCGTAAGCCAGCCAAATTCGGATGGCTAAGTTGCGCACCCTCTAAATCCACCATACTATAACACGCAAAATTAGATGTCGGAAATCTCATGTACTTCCGAAAAGAATAAGAGCATCAGACTAAAGGTGAGAGTCTCCTACAAAACCTGCCTAATCAGCCGATGCATCTTTTTTCAAATTTAATAAATGCTAAATATAAATTATTTTAGCTCTTTAAATAATTATCCCTGCGCCGTAAATGACTTAATTTGGGTCTTTAAAAATAAAGTTGATTGAAATTAAAAAAGAGAGAAACTAAGCCTACCGCTGTTAATTTTAATATAACTTTTTACTTTCGCCAAACATGAGGTTTCATTTTTGACCAGGGATAATTATTCAGAGAAGCAGAAAATTTATAGTTATATTTTGTAAAATTTGTATTGGCTAGATAGGCAGGTTTTGTAGAGGAGACTCTCACATTCAACCTGATGCTCTTGGCTTTCCGATGTTCTTGGAAGTTCATGAGATTTTCGACATTACATTTTGCGTGTTAAAGTTTAGCGAATTTAGGGTGCGCAACTTAGCCATCCGAATTTTGGCTTGTTTACTAGGTTTTAACGTGGAATAAAATTAGTTATGAGTTCATGAGAAAAAACTTAGGCCCCATACACGTCCAAAGCCTGACTAATCTAGATTAGCCTAGGCGAATCTTTTTTCGTAGTGTATAAGTATGCCCATGGCTAATCTTGATTAGCCTACGTTTAAAGCCTGGTTAATCTTGATTAGCCTAGGCTACATTTTCCTATCAAAATACCCTGCAAAAAAGATTAGCCTAGGCTAATCTTGATTGGCCTGGGCTAATCTTGATTAGCCTAGGCTAATCTTTGCGTTAATTTGTGCGAAAACTTAATTTTCATAATTTAGCAGGAATAAATTAATTTCCGGTCCTGAAATTTTTTGTATGTAGGCCCAACGATCAGCATGATCCAACCGATTACTCATGAGATTTTATTAAGTTTTCCCCAAATTTGTTCATAAGAAAACTTCACACCTCAAGCGTTCGAACAAATGAACGCAAAGATTAGCCTAGGCTAATCAAGATTAGCCCAGGCTAATCAAGATTAGCCCAGGCTAATCTTTTGGTCAGGTTGAAGCAAATACCTCCAATCGATATATATCCGGATATATTCATATATATCCGGATACTTTGAAATATATCCGGATACATAGCGAAATTGCAATATATCCGGATATATATCAAAGTATCCGGATATATAAAAAAACTCGGCAAGAATATTTTGTCAAGGATATATTTGAAAGTATCCGGATATATACAAATATAACATAACATATATATTAATTTATATATAGTTCTGCCTAATGGTTCGGCTGGTGATCACAAGAGAAACCACGCTGAACACCTCCCCTTCGCGGTGCTAACGGTCCAAGGCGGGGACATAAAACTTAGGTTTCAGTGTAGGCTTAGGCTTAGGCTTAGCCTTTGGAGAAGGGCTCAGGCGCTACGCGCCCAAGCCCTTCCCAAACCCTAAGCCTAATCCTAAGCCTAAACTGAAAACTAACCCTTAGCCTCATACTCGGCGATCTCGCTTAGAACGAACAGTCTGTGCTAATGACTAAGCCGAAGCCATACAAACAATCAAATGGGCCCACCAAATGTTAAAAGCTGAGAAATTTTAAGCTGACGAAATCCGCAAAAAACTAACTTTCGAATATATCCGGATATACAAAAATATATCCGGATATATATAAATGTATCAGGTTATATATTTGCCGCAAAAATCATATATATCAAAGTATCCGGATATATTGCAATTTCGCTATATATCCGGATATATTTCAAAATGATTATGTATCCGGATATATTCATATATATCCGGATATATATTGATTGGAGGTATTTGCTTCAACCCGACCAATCTTTTTTGCAGTGTATTTTGATAGGAAAATGTAGCCTAGGCTAATCAAGATTAGCCAGGCTTTAAACGGAGGCTAATCAAGATTAGCCATGGGCATACGTATACACTACGAAAAAAGATTAGCCTAGGCTAATCTAGATTAGTCAGGCTTTGGACGTGTATGGGGCCTTAGTCGCTTCGCATGTAAAATTCTCATAATTTTCAACATTTCATTTGGATTCAAAATTTGGCTGACTTTTATATACATCGCGTCTTCAGGTTCTGAAAGATTAAAATATCGCGTATTGCACTTTTTATGTCGATTTTAGCAAGATCCCTATTTTCGTCAATTAGAACCGTAATTTTTTTTATAACTGAAGCTAAAATATGTTGTTACAAAATTTCAATTCGTCCGAAATCTGTAAAGATTTCTTAATGTACCGTTTTGAACGTGAAAAAAGGTTTCGAGACGATATTTCAGTGAAATCTTTCTATTCAGAATCGGGTTGTTCATCAAATGTACAGGGTGTCCAAACGAAGTATCACAAGTGAAATTTTCTAATAACTTTACTTTCGCTAATTTCTCACTGGAGGTAGCCAACATGGGATCGGGGAAAAGACACCGCGGAAAAGACGCAGTGTGGCGTCTTTTCCCCAAAATGCTTGTAGAAAAGACGCCATTGCAGATGTGTAACATAGTTAGTGGCGTCTTTTTCGCTAGATTGGGGAAAGGACGCCACTGAGTAAATTTTCAACGGCGTCAAATCCACTGCGTCTTTTCTTCTTGAATGGGGAATTGACGCCACTCGAGTACGCCACACTGCGTCAAATTCGAGGGTAAAGTACGCCACTGCGTCCTTCCTTTTCACGGCGTCTTTTCTCTTGTATTGGACGCCATACGGCGTCAAATGCTGAGGGGCGTCTTTTTTGACGATTTGGGGAAAAGACGCCATTGAAACTAAAATCAATAAAGTCTTCGGTCAATATAAACATGGACTTCCGATTTCAGTATCGGCTATGACTGATTGTTCATCGGGTGGTGGCAACGGCGTTTTTCCCCATTTACTCGAAAAAGACGCCGTTTTTTCAAAAATTTCAAAATCGTCCAAAAGTGATCGGGATTGAACTTAGAGGTCTTTATATCGGTCGCCAGTGGGTTGGGTGGTGGCAACGGCGTCTTTTCCCCATTTTCTCGAAAAAGACGCCGTTTTTTCAAAAATTTCAAATCGTCCAAAAGTGATCGGGATTGAACTTAGAGGTCTCCCATTTTCTCGAAAAAGACGCCGTTTTTTCAAAAATTTCAAAATCGTCCAAAAGTGATCGGGATTGAACTTAGATGTCTTTATATCGGTCGCCAGTGGGTTGGGTTGGGTGGTGGCAACGGCGTCTTTTCCCCATTTTCTCGAAAAAGACGCCGTTTTTTCAAAAATTTCAAAATCGTCCAAAAGTGATTGGGATTGAACTTAGAGGTCTTTATATCGGTCGCCAGTGGGTTGGGTGGTGGCAACGGCGTTTTTTCCCCATTTTCTCGAAAAAGACGCCGTTTTTTCAAAAATTTCAAAATCGTCAAAAAGTGATCGGGATTGAACTTAGAGGTCTTTATATCGGTCGCCAGTGGGTTGGGTGGTGGCAACGGCGTCTTTTCCCCATTTTCTCGAAAAAGACGCTGTTTTTTTTTAAATTTCAAAATCGTCCAAAAGTGATCGGGATTGAACTTAGAGGTCTTTATATCGGTCGCCAGTGGGTTGGGTGGTGGCAACGGCGTCTTTTCCCCCATTTTCTCGAAAAAGACGCCGTTTTTTCAAAAAAATCAAAATCGTCCAAAAGTGATTTGGATTGAACTTAGAGGTCTTTATATCGGTCGCCAGTGGGTTGGGCGGTGGCAACGGCGTCTTTTCCCCATTTTCTCGAAAAAAACGCCGTAAAAAAAATCAAAATCGTCCAAAAGTGATCGGGATTGAACTTAGAGGTGTTTATAACGTTAACCAATGGGTTGGGTGGTGGCAACGGCGTCTTTTCCCCATTTTCTCGAAAAAGACGCCGTTTTTTCAAAAAAATCAAAATCGTCCAAAAGTGATTTGGATTGAACTTAGAGGTCTTTATATCGGTCGCCAGTGGGTTGGGTGGTGGCAACGGCGTCTTTTCCTTGATTTTCCGAAAAAGACGCCGTTTTTTCAAAAACTTCAAAAACGCCAAAAGTAATCGGGATTGAACTTGGAGGTCTTTATAACGATAACCAATGGGTTGGGTGGTGGCAACGGCGTCTTTTCCTCGATTTTCCGAAAAAGACGCCGTTTTCTCGAAAATTTTAAAATCGTTCAAAAATGATTGGGATTGAATTTAGAGGTCTTTATAACGATAACCAATGGGTTGGGTGGTGGCAACGGCGTCATTTTTTGAAAAGACGCAGGTTAATAGGCATTTGACTATCTTAAGAGAGTCATATTAACTCCCTTCCCTGTATATTTCATCTAATATCAGGCTATTTGTACTTGAACACATTCCTAGTAATTTAACTGAATATTGTCGTAAAGGCATGTGGGTACCTTAAGTAGTCGTATTAACTCCCAGTATAAATTATTTAGTTTTAGGCTTTTTGTAAATGAACCATATTTCAGTAATTTGACATAATTTCGTTGTATAGGCATTTGGCTACCTTAAGAGAGTCATTTTTACTCCCAGTATAATTTATTTAGACTTCGGCTTGTACTTTGACACATTCCCAGTAATTTGACAGAATTCCGTTGTATAGGCACTTGGCTACCTTTAGAGAGTCATATTAACTACCAGTATAAAATCTTCAGTTTTTTCGCTTTTTGTAAATAAACAAAGGTTCAGTAATTTAACAGAAATAAACCCAAATAAAGTATACTGGGAGTAAATATGACTCTCTTACGGTAGCCAAATGTCTTTACAACGAATTTCGGCTGGATTGCATATTTTGGGTCCGAACCCCTATTTGACCAGACCCCTATTTGACCAGACCCCTATTTGACCCGGTCAATCAGGGGTCCATGAGGACAACAGACCCCTATTTGACCGTGGTCAAATAGGGGTCTAGACCCCTGATTGACCGGGTCAAATAGGGGTCTGGTCAAATAGGGGTCGGTCAATCAGGGGTCGGTCAAATAGGGGTTCGGACCCAAAAAGTGCAATCCAGCCCGAATTTCTATTGAATTACTGGTAATGTGTTGAAGAAAATATCAGAAAAAGACGCCGTTGCCACCACCCAACCCAATAAACACCTTTAAGTTCAATCCCGATCACTTTTGGACGATTTTGAAATTTTGAAAAAACGGCGTCTTTTTCGAGAAAATGGGGAAAAGACGCCGTTGCCACCACCCAACCCATTGGTCAACGTTATAAACACCTCTAAGTTCAATCCCGATCACTTTCGGACGATTTTGAAATTTAAAAAAAAACAGCGTCTTTTTCGAGAAAATGGGGAAAAGACGCCGTTGCCACCACCAACCCACTGGCGACCGATATAAAGACCTCTAAGTTCAATCCCGATCACTTTTGGACGATTTTGAAATTTTTGAAAAAACGGCGTCTTTTTCGAGAAAATGGGGAAAAGACGCCGTTGCCACCACCCAACCCACTGGCGACCGATATAAAGACCTCTAAGTTCAATCCCGATCACTTTTGGACGATTTTGAAATTTTTGAAAAAACGGCGTCTTTTTCGAGTAAATGGGGGAAAAACGCCGTTGCCACCACCCGATGAACAATCAGTCATAGCCGATACTGAAATCGGAAGTCCAAGTTTATATTGACCGAAGACTTTATTGATTTTAGTTTCAATGGCGTCTTTTCCCCAAATCGTCAAAAAAAGACACCACTCAGCATTTGACGCCGTATGGCGTCCAATACAGGAGAAAAGACGCCGTGAAAAGGAAGGACGCAGTGGCGTACTTTACCCTCGAATTTGACGTAGTGTGGCGTACTCGATTGGCGTCAATTCCCCATTTAAGAAGAAAAGACGCAGTGGATTTGACGCCGTTAAAAATTTACTCAGTGGCGTCCTTTCCCCAATCTAGCGAAAAAGACGCCACTAACATATGTTACACATCTGCAATGGCGTCTTTTCTACAAGCATTTTGGGGAAAAGACGCCACACTGCGTCTTTTCCGCGGCGTCTGAAACATGACGGTTTTTTTATTTTTGAAATCCGCCCAGAAATTCAGGAAATACACGGGTTTCGGGAAAAAAGGTCAAATTTTCAGGGGAAAATTGTGAAACATTGGGTTTTGTGACTATGAAATTTAATTTGATTTGATTGTTTAGGTGAAAGTGTTTTGAATTTTGAGTCTGTAATTGTTGTTTTTCATTGTCAGCCCAGGTTTAATGTCTTGTTTCAGGGTTTAATATGGCCCCATCTATTCGTGAACCGAAGTAATCAATTCGAAATTTTTTTCACATTCAAATATTTCGAATTAGGTTGTGTTGGAAAGGTTTTACAGAATTCAGACCCATTGAAATTCTGTCACGAAATAATCGAACTCCAGTCACATATATCAATCAATATCATTGGGTTGTATGTGGAACACCATAGTTCGTATGATCTTGAACGATCAAAACGAACTGACTGAGATGCACACCAATTATTTAGTCATTATTTGCAAACTGTGTCTAACTGCTTTATTCAATTTCCCCAATTGTCCCAATTGTTTTTTGTTCAAAAAAGTGTCGGACTGACGGGTATTAGGTGATCAGTGTGGTGAGAGAAAGGGGAAGGAATTTCCAAACCCTAGTATTTTCCTCGAATTTTGCCCAAACACGAAATTTTGCGTGCATACCAAGTTGGATGAACCACTGAATTACCTAACACGCTTGTCCTACCTCTCTCCGGTAAAACTTCATATGTTATATATTTTTGGTGACAGAAAACTTTGGCGTTCAGAAAAAAGCCAGGAAAATGTTAATGGTTTGAAATTTTGCAAGGGTGGATTCCGCTGCACGTGCACCTGTTCCCTATCCTTCCAAATTAGGATGAACCATCGAAGTAAGGTGATGGCAGGGTACTTGTCTTTTGAGTGAGGTTAATGCGTAATGTGAATGTTCGTTTGTCATTAACTGAGCAAAACCAAGGTTCTCTCAATACTACCGACCGAATTATTTAATCAGACTATTTTTCGGATGGTTTACGAACGCTCACACCCAGTTTACAGAAGGAGAAAGCGGCTTTCAAATCACGAAAGCCGCTTTCGCGTAAAAAGTTTGCTTGTCTATAACGTCAGAATAAGGGCATATTAGAAGTTGATTTTGGAGTCAAATTATACATACTCATTTAGATTATCCAAGGAAAATTATAAACTTTGAATAAAGCATTTAAACGTATTTTTAAATTGCAATTGAATTTTTTTTTCACGCGAGATACGTCTCTCGTTTTGGCATCCACAGTGGCACTGACTTTGGAGTTGGCGTTGAAAACGGCGTTGTTCTTATAAATCGCAAAAGAAATCATCTCAAGAACCATTTCTTCGTATGGAAATACATTAGAACCTGATAGTCATTTTGATGTATAATTTGAGTATAAAGACTTCTTATAACTCTTGAACGAGCTTACGAAAAAATTAGGCGCCAAAGCGGCTTTCATTAACTGAAACATTTGCTTGCGCATGATTTCAGTGACACGCGTCAACTTTCATTCTGCACGTAACATGAACAGCTGTGTGGGAAGAAGAATGGTTCGTTTTATCACAGCTATTGCAGCGCATGAAACTAAACTGATTAAAAACGTTGTTCTTTAACAGGAAAAGTACATGACTCAATATATCATTAATTCTGAAAAAAATCACTTTACAAAATGAAATAAAAAACGACGGAATTGAAGAAAAATTTGTTTTTAGATATTGTTCGTACGATAGAGTGTGAAAGCCACTTTCATTTCTTCTTTCTGGTCAAGAAAATCTAAGCCAAATTTAACATATAATTGAAACGAATTAGTACTTTCTTATTCATATAGAACGATAGTGAAAGCTTTCCTTGTTCCACTTCTGAAGTTTTCGGGCTAAAATAGTCAGCACAAGACGTTTTATTGACCCAAAGACGAAACCAATGCCACTATAAAATCTTAATTCAATCAACGATCAATTATCCTAATTTCTTGACTTTATACACTATTAGAAACAGAAAGTTTAGTAGCAACTGGAAAATTAATCGACTGCTTTTTCATCTAATGTGAAAAAGTAAAACTTAGATCACATTTCAACACTTTATGAGGCCAACGCCGTTTTCAACGCCAACTCCAAAGCCTGTGCCACTTTGGATGCCAAAACGAGAGACGTATTTAACGTGAAAAAAAATTTCAATTGCAATTTAAAAATACGTTAAAATGTTTTATTCAAAGTTTATAATTTTCCTTGAATAATCTAAATGAATATGTATAATTTGACACTAAAGTCAACTTCTAATATGCCCTTATTCTGAAGTTTTAGACAAGCAAACTTTTTACGCGAAAGCGGCTTCCGCGATTTGAAAGCCACTTTCACCTTCTGTAAACTGGGTGTCAAAGTTTCAGTCTCAGTTGCTAATCTAATCGCAGATCACTGAAGTATTCAAGATCCCTGTTATTTTTCTCCAAAATAGATTTGTGATTTTTTGAAAAACACCCGGACCGTAGCGCTGCAAGAAGATGAGTTGTTATAAAAATATCATGGTTAGTGACCATGAAACTCGAAGAATGCAGTTTGACAAAAATCTGCAGTATGTCGTAAAAGCCAATAACTTTTTATTGCTTCGTTAACTTTCTTTCTAACTTATTTTGTGTTCACACCGGCGTTTTATCGTATTGTAAAAGTTAAAAATGTCAAGTTCTCTCGTTTATGGTTTTGTTTATAAGCTTCTGCAGCAGCCGGTGTGGTCAGTCAAATGATTGTGATCCCCATTAAATTTACTTTTTGGAGATTACCGTAATGTTACAGGATTAGATTAAGCTCTGACTGGCATTTGCTTTGTAGAGCCTTGCTTTGGGTTTCATCTTTTAGTACATAATCTTTCACATCTGATGAAGAAAATGATGGCTTTGTTGTAGTTGTATACCATCATGCATACAGCTGACAAAGGTTTAACAGATTAACATTATGGGGTAGGTTATTTGACTTTAATGAATGATCATCGAATGGGGTAGGTCTAATCCAGGTCCGAGTCCGGTGACGGGCAAATTTGCGTTAAAGCTCTTCTTCGCCGATGTTGGCAGCTTCATGTGCCATTTTTATTCCGTAAATAAACAACTGAATTTTCTTCAAATAAACAAGTATCGAGATAAATACTTTTAAAACATGTGATCAGCTAATATACGGTTCAAATCTGCAGGGTAAGCTGATTTAATGATTTTAATTGCTTAGCTTTGTAATACGGTAAACTGGTGTATATACCCAAGTCGGTATCTTTTAGTATTAACAATAAATGAGGAAATACATGTTTCAGCTATTGCTTTTTAATTCATTAACTTTGATATACTCACAGCTTGACTGTTTCAGCTTCCGTTTCTTCGCGGTCACCCCGTCTCAGCACCCGTCGCCCAAACCTCAACGCGACACCAAACAGTAATAACCAGTTGACTTCGAATCTAGCCTCAAAGTCATCGACGCGTCTATCCATGTTTACCAACCTATTCTCCGGTTCTCCTTCAATCGGTCGGGCTATTGAGCAACATGATCCATCGAATACCCAGGACCAGTCTTGCTCGTCCCATTCTTCACTCGCCTCACAAGCCTGCTTCGAGATCTCTTCGTTCGAAATCTCTAGTGCCAAGACCGATGATATCACTCCTGTGGACAGCATGCAGTTCTCGTCAAGTATTACAGACCATCTGGATTACACGTCGTCCAGTTACAATGATGATCTGGTGGTCATTGACTGTAGTCTACATGAACAACATGACCAGGACTGCAGTTTAATTGACCAGGACTGCAGTCTACATGAACAACATGACCAGGACTGCAGTTTAATTGACCAGGACTGCAGTCTACATGACGAGATAATCTCTTCTACTACTCAGACATCCACCCCCTTCTCGAAACAATCATCTTCTTCTAGTCTTGCAGACTGGCTTGCCCATAACCGTCAGCGGTGAGCGGCTTACATATGTATATTTAAATTATGATTACCACAGAATATTCATTATGATTACCACAGAATATTCAAAGTTAACTATAACTGTTTTGTCTGTGATGACTTGTTGTGAAATATATTTATCAGTCAGTGTGTATTATGTTATTTATAACTGCGGCTGACGTTTTCATTTTTTTCTGAATTTTATGTCAAATTTTTTCAGCATAGGCAATTCCACAAATTTCTAACTATGATTTCATCGTGCCATGTTACATCAAATCAAAACTGTGCACCATACATTGTCTAATACAATTACATTTTATTTTCTGTACTCGCTGCAGTAAGAATATTTATATCAACAATTTCGGTTGCTACATGCCCTGTTAAAAATGCGTTCATTGTGATCTTTAGCCCGTCAAAACTATCTAGAAGCTGGTGAATGCATAAAAAAATTCAATTCAATGGTTATCTGAGAAGATTAAAGACGCATCGTTAGGACGACCAAAATTTTGGTCTGAGGTCTTTATTTTTTAGTTATCCAGTCTGATACTTTATGAATAAAGATATTACGTTGCTGATGTACCGTAGCTAATATAAACGTGGTTGAAATATTGTTCAGTAGGCGTTGATAAGCTAGTTTGAATTGGAATGTGACGTGCGTGCTACAGTATTTATTTGTACGTATATTCTATTGAAGAGTAATTCAACCAACACTATATATAATAATGGAAAGCTAAAGTTAGTTTATTCGGCTATGACAGAAAAAAATTTGATTTTTTTCTGTCGTTTGCAAATTTTCAAAAAAACTTTTTTATTTAGAGAATCTGAACATGCCATAGTTGGAGACTAAAATGAAACTCAAACCTATGGATCGTATCGGATGTTGTTGGTTTCGCTTCATTAAGCTTCACACACGCTTCCACATTTCAAAGCAGAGCATACTTTTACCTTCCTAAAAACATAAGGGAAACTGTATTACGGAAAACCGTTTTTCTTTCGTTTGAGATGAAATGAAGGAGTTTGAAATGAATTGCGGTATAAACGAACGGTAAGAAGAAAATTTCTACTCACGGACTCATACGCGAATGCAACCCAAATTCCACAACTAATTCGTGCGAAAGTTATTGTTTCGTGCTCTTAAACTGGGAACGAGTCACGCTTCCACATTTCAAAGCAGAGCATACTTTTACCTTCCTAGAAACATAAAGGAAACTGTATTACGGAAAACCGTTTTTCTTTCGTTTGAGATGAAATGAAGGAGTTTGAAATGAATTGCGGTATGAACGAACGGTAAGAAGAAAATTTCTACTCACGGACTCATACGCGAATGCAACCCAAATTCCGCAACTAATTCGTGCGATAGTTATTGTTTCGTGCTCTTAAACTGAGAACGAGTCTCAACAGGTTTTAGTGTGGAATGTGGATGCGGCTCAACATAATACAATACTTTGCCAAGTCCTCGGCAAGTAATTTTGCACCTCAACATTGTAGATTAAATTAGATTAAACCTAAAAAATGCTTTAAAAGCACAGGTAGATTCCAACAACAAGATACCTGCAATGTACAAAGACCCCTAGGTAAGGCTAGGCCAAGATAACCGCTCAACGAGGGCAACTGCGATGTTAAAACGCGTTGCCAGAGAAAACTTGAGGTTGTATGGGGTACGTAGCCCAAATAACAAAAATCGAGTTTATTTGGAGGTATAATATACGTACGGGGTGGGCCAAAAAATGTTACGATTTTGTAACTCGAGCTTTGAACAATCAATTCAATCGTTCTTGTTTTCACTTTAGAGCCAATATTTTGAATTAAAATACATTCAATTTTAGTTTCGTTTTATAGAGTTACCCTCAAGTTACAGAAAAAACCGAAAGTCGTGTTTTTTGATGACAAAAACTGAGTTTTTTTGGTTTAGCAGAATGTTCTATTTTGGCAACGAATTTCTAAGTTTGAAAAATTCAATGAGATAAAACGGTTGCTGAGCTTAATTCTTACTGGGAAACTCAAGAATACCAATTTTAGTGCTCGGAAAAAAATTCATGGTAAATGTCATAGCTTGGCTCTGGTGTTTCAGGAAAATAATCAAATCGAGCGTACCATTCATTTATCTTTGATTAACAATGCTCAACTAGTTGTTAATTGATGCGTTTAATTTATCCGCAATAGCACTTGTAATGATGGATCTGAGCGACGGCCGATTACATAGCCGGCCGACCGACCCTCATCAACAACAACAACAAATTTTAATCTTGCTATACGGCTATAGGCATGATAACATAGAGGTAATCTACAATTCGGCCGGCAAAAAAGTATGTATCACTGTCCTCTGATCAAACCGGGAATTTTTTGCAGAGTTTATATAAATTGTCACTTACTGTGTAGTCATGAGTTTTTTCAAAGCGTGCTCTCGCCCTGTGACCGGGTCCATTGCGTGAGAAAACTCAAGGAATTGAGTGATAGAATTGATGGTTGGAAAAGAACTCATGGTACACAAAATATGCAAGCAAGTCGGTGGAACCACCGTTGTCAGCATTGGCCACAGCCCACCGCAACGCGAGTCGAAGCAACGTGCCGACGCGGTCGGGAGGTCGCATGCCCGCAGGCAGCCAGCTTAAGATTAAGCTGTCGATCCTCTGTATTGAGTGTTATTGAATTATAATATTCGACAAAGAATTTGGGAACGATACGTAGGGAGACCATGCTAGGCATATTCAAATGTGAAACGAATGCACGTTATGTATTCGAGGAGGAGGTCCTTCTTCCTCAAGCAGTTAATGCCACGGAGACATCTGATGGCGTTTAGCTTCTTCCTAGCAGAGGCACGGTAGTCTATGTGATGGCGCATGCGTCGAACTCCACTCCCAACAGACGACCGACTTTAATAATGTTGGTGTGGAGATATGGATCAGCTTATGTTGTTGATGTGGAGATATGGATCCGCTTTAGCTTCCTTGTTCGCCGAATAAAGATAGTGCAAGTGGGCTCTTGTGGGGAAGGTGTTTAGATGTGAAGTAGGGGTGTATTATTCAAAGATACATACAGAACAGGAGAAGATTGCAATATTTCTTCCTGCATGTGTTTTAGTATAAACGCTGTGCCGCAGAAAGCATGCGAACGTAGCGAGCCAGTTGAAGACGAGTATATGCAGCGCAAGTGCGCTTGAATAGCATGCGAGTAGCCCGGGTTCTTGTCCCAGATTTTTGTCAAAAATGTAAATTTAAAAAAATACGTGGGGTCATTAAAATTGCATCCATGAGACTTCGAATTATGGGATGTTGGTGTCGACCAGGTCAAAAGCAGCTCTAAAATCAAAGGCGGAAAGTCACCACTTTGCTCTTGCCACCGTCGTTAAAGTCGTGAATGGTTTTCGGAAGCCGTCTTGAGAGTCTGGCAGGTCAAAATAATACGGTTGTATAAATACCATTCAGCTACTTTAGGAGCTGGTGACAAGAGTGTTATCAGTCTGTAGCTGCTGCACTCAGACAGGTGTTTGCCGGGGTCTGCCCTGTTCCATCAGGCTGATATTATGCCCAATTGAAAGCTGTTAATAAAGAACAGTCTGTCAGATGGATAGTCATGGAGTCAGGTAATGAAAGGTTGTCATTGAAAGGGTAATGTTTATGTATCCCAATGGCAGTTGAGTTACGGCTGGTCGTGATGGTGATGGAGAATTTAACGGTATGTTTATACCATCTGGCCCAATGAGAGTAGTTGAAGCAGTCGGAGTCGAGCCGGTTTAAGGACGTTTGATGGTCAGTCGGTCTTGGAGTTTGGCAGCTGTTTGAGCATGGTAATATTTATTCCATCTGTCCCAATGGGCAGCTGAGTTATGGCAGTACGTAATGAAGTGCTTGACTTACCTAGTCTAACTATAGCCTGGTCAGGGTTTCTCGTTTTGCCCACCGTTTGTATGCTATGCAAATAACATTTTCTCAAAGCGACAAAAGCATATTTGAAGTCGAACAAGCGGTTTACAAATGACCCTTTAAGATTTTCTTAATTCAGAGCGCGTTTGGCTAAAATGGTTTTAGTTTTTTTCCGCATTTATGTTCACCTTTCAATTCGCATTTATTCTCACCTTTTATGGAGTCTTCTTTTTGTTTAATTTCAGGTACGGCAGCACAACACACCCAGATGATCGGAGGACATCACTTATCGCTAAACCAGAGTTAAAACGTCAACTGTTAGTTGCGTTTTGGTATCTCAATGGTCTCATGTACTACATGAGTTTTAAACTAGAGTCACGGTGTTATTTAAAATGTTTTCCACTTGACGTTCCATATCTGCACGATGCAGATGGTGCGGGCAATCGACGTTTACGAACCACAAAGAACATACGATCGTTAACGCTAGATGACTTACCGTAATGCAAGACATCTACCGTAATACGATCTGATTTTCTTGTAGAACGTTTTCGTCAGATTAGTCTCTTTACTGAGACTTCTTCTTAATTGAAGTTACCTGGTTGATCCTGCCAGTGGTCATATGCTTGTCTCAAAGATTAAGCCATGCATGTCTACGCATAAACGAATCTAAAGTGAAGCCGCGAATAGCTCATTACAACAGCCGTTGTTTCTTGGATCTCCGCTTTTACTTGGATAACTGTGGCAATTCTAGAGCTAATACATGCAATCGAGCTCCGACTTAACAGGACGAGCGCATTTATTAGACCAAAACCAATCGGCGCAAGCCGTTTTCTGGTGAATCTGAATAACTACGCAGATCGCTTCGGTTTCACACCGGCGACATATCCTTCAAGTGTCTGCTTTATCAACTTTCGATGGTAGTTTATACGCCTACCATGGTTTTGACGGATAACGGAGAATCAGGGTTCGACTCCGGAGAGGGAGCCTGAGAAACGGCTACCACTTCTAAGGAAGGCAGCAGGCGCGCAAATTACCCACTCTCGGCACGAGGAGGTAGTGACGAAAAATAACGAGATAACCCGCTCTAGCGAGTTATCATCGGAATGAGTACAATCTAAATCCTTTAACGAGGACCTAGCGGAGGGCAAGTCTGGTGCCAGCAGCCGCGGTAATTCCAGCTCCGCCAGTGTATATCTATGCTGCTGCGGTTAAAAAGCTCGTAGTTGGATCTTCGTGATCGTCCAGGTCCGCCTTTGTGGCGTGAACTGAAGACCTTCACTGAATCGCTGCTTTACCCTTGTTGCTCTTAACCGGGTGACTTTACTTTGAAAAAATTAGAGTGCTTAAAACAAGCGATTTGCTTGAATATTCGTGCATGGAATAATAGAATAGGCTTTTGGCTCTATTTTGTTGGTTTTCGGAGCACAAGAGAATGATTAAGAGGGACAGACGGGGGCATTCGTACTCCGACGTTAGAGGTGAAATTCTTGGATCGTCGGATGACGCACTACTGCGAAAGCATTTGCCAAGAATGTTTTCATTAATCAAGAACGAAAGTTAGAGGTTCGAAGGCGATCAGATACCGCCCTAGTTCTAACCGTAAACTATGCCAACTAGCGATCTGCTGGTGTTTTCTTAGACCCAGCAGGGAGCTTACCGGAAACGAAAGTCTTCAGGTTCCGGGGGAAGTATGGTTGCAAAGCTGAAACTTAAAGGAATTGACGGAAGGGCACCACCAGGAGTGGAGCCTGCGGCTTAATTTGACTCAACACGGGAAAACTCACCCGGCCCGGACACCGTAAGGATTGACAGATTGAGAGCTCTTTCTTGATTCGGTGGGTGGTGGTGCATGGCCGTTCTTAGTTGGTGGATTGATTTGTCTGGTTTATTCCGATAACGAACGAGACTCCAACCTACTAACTAGTGGGCGAATCTTCACGTTCGCAACACTTCTTAGAGGGACAAGCAGTGTTTAGCTGCATGAGAAGGAGCAATAACAGGTCTGTGATGCCCTTAGATGTCCGGGGCTGCACGCGCGCTACACTGAAGGAATCAACGTGCTAGAAAACCTTGTTTGAAAAGATTGGGAAACCCCTTGAAAATCCTTCGTGATTGGGATCGGGACTTGCAAATGTGTCCCTTGAACGAGGAATTCCCAGTAGACGCGAGTCATCAGCTCGTATCGATTACGTCCCTGCCCTTTGTACACACCGCCCGTCGCTGCCCGGAACTGAGCCGTTTCGAGAAGACTGGGGATTGACGCTTTACGGGCTTCACGGCTCGTTTTGCATTGAAAACCAATTTAATCGCAGCGGCTTGAACCGGGCAAAAGTCGTAACAAGGTTTCCGTAGGTGAACCTGCGGAAGGATCATCAACGATTTAGCGATTCATCGCCAAGTCAACTTCCAGATTGCAGCGGCCGAGTGCCGGACAATCGATGTAACCTGCGCCAGTATCTGACGGCACCTAATCCAGAATGTCACAGCGGCGACGTGCACCTGGCCACGCGTCCATTGGCAGTCTGCTTGCGCTTCTTCTAAGAAGTAGGTTTAATGAGGTAACGTGTAGTCGTTCCCGCCGTCAAAACAAACCTCTCCAAAATAACGAAAATCACTAAAACAATACGTACTATTCTAAACAGTGGATCACTTGGCTCACAGGTCGATGAAGAGCGCAGCTAACTGCGTTACTCAATGCGAATTGCAGACACATTGAGCATCGGCATCTCGAACGCACATGGCGGCAACGAGATTATTCTTGTTGCCACGCCTGATCGAGGGTCGTTTATATAATACTTCAGCTAACGCCTGTTGCTGAATGCACGACCGACTGTCGCTACGTGTACGATTCGTCGTGCGCCACGACACTCGCGTTGTAACTTTGACAGCTGACCGTAATGTTGGCATCAATTCAAGCAGAGAATGCGAACTGCACATGCAACCATTCTTCTGTCCATATTCCGGCCTCGATTCAGACGTGAACACCCGCTGAATTTAAGCATATTACTAAGCGGAGGAAAAGAAAATAACAATGATTCTCCTAGTAACGGCGAGTGAACGGAGACTAGCCCAGCACCGAATCCCCTGCTGTTAAGCAGTGTGACCTGTGGTGTTCAAGTATGCCTATCCGACATCGGTATCTTCCTGAGTTCCCTTGACTGGGGCCACAGTCCACAGA
>OZ038442.1:35019282-35024282 GCA_964036265.1 Daptonema setosum
TCCGAACTTTCCGAACTTTCCGAACTTTCAGTTTATCATAACTGACTAGACTGGCTCACTCACGCACACTCACTCACTCACTCATCTCACTCACTCACTCACTCACTCACTCACTCACTCACCCACTCACGAACTTTCCGAACTTTCCGAATTTTCCGAATTTTCCGAACTTTCCGAACTTTCCGAATTTTCCGAATTTTCCGAACTTTCCGAACTTTCAGTTTATCATAACTGACTAGACTGGCTCACTCACGCACACTCACTCACTCACTCACTCACTCACTCACTCACTCACTCACTCACTCACCCACTCACGAACTTTCCGAACTTTCCGAATTTTCCGAATTTTCCGAACTTTCCGAACTTTCCGAATTTTCCGAATTTTCCGAACTTTCCGAACTTTCAGTTTATTATAACTGACTAGACTGGCTCACTCACGCACACTCACTCACTCACTCACTCACTCACTCACTCACTCACTCACTCACGCACTCACTCACTCACTCACTCACGCACTCACTCACTCACTCACTCACTCACTCACTCACTCACCCACTCAACTCACTCACTCACTCACTCCCTCAATAAATTTTGTTTTAGAGGAGTTCTCTCACTCACTGTATAACCTAACGGAATTCTATTTATTTTATGGGCACATAGAAGACAGACTCACTTACTTGAGGGTTATGGGCACAAGACTGTGAACGTTATTAGTAGCATAGCTTCTTATTGCTCCGTGCCTGAGATGCAGACAAGCTGTTAGTCAGGATTGTATGTAGGTTAGCAAGCGGGCAGCGTGGATGCAGCGTGCGCGTGCGTGTCCCCCCAAGGAGTGTGCTGTCCTGCGCGCTGAAATATGAACGAGTAACACCGATTGTGGAGGGTCTTGCTGGCGAGTCGTTTGCGCGTTGCAATAGTCGTTAGGTAAGAATTCTGAGAGATGAACAAGAAACATCAGTGTTCAAACACGTTTGTGTTTAAATATGTTTTTGGTTTGGGGTAAGAATTGTTTGGGGGGAAAATTTTTACGGTACGGAAACTATTGATCACTGATGTTTTTGTTTATACACGTTAGTCTAAAATGTGTTAGAGAGTTTAGTTTTCAAGTTCACTTTGAAAGCTTTTGGTTTACAAATGAATTTTTGCTGCTCAACCTATTTATTTTTTTGGGATTTTATTTTATTTCATTTATTTGACTTACTCACTTAATACTTTTTGTTTAATTTCAGGTACGGCAGCACAACACACCCAGATGATCGGAGGACATCACTTATCGCTAAACCAGAGTTAAAACGTCAACTGTTAGTTGCGTTTTGGTATCTCAATGGTCTCATGTACTACATGAGTTTTAAACTAGAGTCACGGTGTTATTTAAAATGTTTTCCACTTGACGTTCCATATCTGCACGATGCAGATGGTGCGGGCAATCGACGTTTACGAACCACAAAGAACATACGATCGTTAACGCTAGATGACTTACCGTAATGCAAGACATCTACCGTAATACGATCTGATTTTCTTGTAGAACGTTTTCGTCAGATTAGTCTCTTTACTGAGACTTCTTCTTAATTGAAGTTACCTGGTTGATCCTGCCAGTGGTCATATGCTTGTCTCAAAGATTAAGCCATGCATGTCTACGCATAAACGAATCTAAAGTGAAGCCGCGAATAGCTCATTACAACAGCCGTTGTTTCTTGGATCTCCGCTTTTACTTGGATAACTGTGGCAATTCTAGAGCTAATACATGCAATCGAGCTCCGACTTAACAGGACGAGCGCATTTATTAGACCAAAACCAATCGGCGCAAGCCGTTTTCTGGTGAATCTGAATAACTACGCAGATCGCTTCGGTTTCACACCGGCGACATATCCTTCAAGTGTCTGCTTTATCAACTTTCGATGGTAGTTTATACGCCTACCATGGTTTTGACGGATAACGGAGAATCAGGGTTCGACTCCGGAGAGGGAGCCTGAGAAACGGCTACCACTTCTAAGGAAGGCAGCAGGCGCGCAAATTACCCACTCTCGGCACGAGGAGGTAGTGACGAAAAATAACGAGATAACCCGCTCTAGCGAGTTATCATCGGAATGAGTACAATCTAAATCCTTTAACGAGGACCTAGCGGAGGGCAAGTCTGGTGCCAGCAGCCGCGGTAATTCCAGCTCCGCCAGTGTATATCTATGCTGCTGCGGTTAAAAAGCTCGTAGTTGGATCTTCGTGATCGTCCAGGTCCGCCTTTGTGGCGTGAACTGAAGACCTTCACTGAATCGCTGCTTTACCCTTGTTGCTCTTAACCGGGTGACCTGGGTGGGTAGCATGTTTACTTTGAAAAAATTAGAGTGCTTAAAACAAGCGATTTGCTTGAATATTCGTGCATGGAATAATAGAATAGGCTTTTGGCTCTATTTTGTTGGTTTTCGGAGCACAAGAGAATGATTAAGAGGGACAGACGGGGGCATTCGTACTCCGACGTTAGAGGTGAAATTCTTGGATCGTCGGATGACGCACTACTGCGAAAGCATTTGCCAAGAATGTTTTCATTAATCAAGAACGAAAGTTAGAGGTTCGAAGGCGATCAGATACCGCCCTAGTTCTAACCGTAAACTATGCCAACTAGCGATCTGCTGGTGTTTTCTTAGACCCAGCAGGGAGCTTACCGGAAACGAAAGTCTTCAGGTTCCGGGGGAAGTATGGTTGCAAAGCTGAAACTTAAAGGAATTGACGGAAGGGCACCACCAGGAGTGGAGCCTGCGGCTTAATTTGACTCAACACGGGAAAACTCACCCGGCCCGGACACCGTAAGGATTGACAGATTGAGAGCTCTTTCTTGATTCGGTGGGTGGTGGTGCATGGCCGTTCTTAGTTGGTGGATTGATTTGTCTGGTTTATTCCGATAACGAACGAGACTCCAACCTACTAACTAGTGGGCGAATCTTCACGTTCGCAACACTTCTTAGAGGGACAAGCAGTGTTTAGCTGCATGAGAAGGAGCAATAACAGGTCTGTGATGCCCTTAGATGTCCGGGGCTGCACGCGCGCTACACTGAAGGAATCAACGTGCTAGAAAACCTTGTTTGAAAAGATTGGGAAACCCCTTGAAAATCCTTCGTGATTGGGATCGGGACTTGCAAATGTGTCCCTTGAACGAGGAATTCCCAGTAGACGCGAGTCATCAGCTCGTATCGATTACGTCCCTGCCCTTTGTACACACCGCCCGTCGCTGCCCGGAACTGAGCCGTTTCGAGAAGACTTGGGATTGACGCTTTACGGGCTTCACGGCTCGTTTTTGCATTGAAAACCAATTTAATCGCAGCGGCTTGAACCGGCAAAAGTCGTAACAAGGTTTCCGTAGGTGAACCTGCGGAAGGATCATCAACGATTTAGCGATTCATCGCCAAGTCAACTTCCAGATTGCAGCGGCCGAGTGCCGGACAATCGATGTAACCTGCGCCAGTATCTGACGGCACCTAATCCAGAATGTCACAGCGGCGACGTGCACCTGGCCACGCGTCCATTGGCAGTCTGCTTGCGCTTCTTCTAAGAAGTAGGTTTAATGAGGTAACGTGTAGTCGTTCCCGCCGTCAAAACAAACCTCTCCAAAATAACGAAAATCACTAAAACAATACGTACTATTCTAAACAGTGGATCACTTGGCTCACAGGTCGATGAAGAGCGCAGCTAACTGCGTTACTGAATGCGAATTGCAGACACATTGAGCATCGGCATCTCGAACGCACATGGCGGCAACGAGATTATTCTTGTTGCCACGCCTGATCGAGGGTCGTTTATATAATACTTCAGCTAACGCCTGTTGCTGAATGCACGACCGACTGTCGCTACGTGTACGATTCGTCGTGCGCCACGACACTCGCGTTGTAACTTTGACAGCTGACCGTAATGTTGGCATCAATTCAAGCAGAGAATGCGAACTGCACATGCAACCATTCTTCTGTCCATATTCCGGCCTCGATTCAGACGTGAACACCCGCTGAATTTAAGCATATTACTAAGCGGAGGAAAAGAAAATAACAATGATTCTCCTAGTAACGGCGAGTGAACGGAGACTAGCCCAGCACCGAATCCCCTGCTGTTAAGCAGTGTGACCTGTGGTGTTCAAGTATGCCTATCCGACATCGGTATCTTCCTGAGTTCCCTTGACTGGGGCCACAGTCCACAGAAGGTGCAAGACCTGTGAGGAAGAAATCGTTTGCTGGTAAGGTAGACTCTGGAGTCGGGTTGTCTGAGATCGCAGCCCAAAGTCGGTGGTAAGCTTCACCTAAGGCTAAATATTACTGTGAGACCAATAGCAAACAAGTACCGTGAGGGAAAGTTGCAAAGAACTTTGAAGAGAGAGTTCAAGAGGACGTGAAACTGTTTAGAAGGAAACGGGTAGAGCTGCGAAATGCTCGGTCGATTCAGGCAGTGGAACTGTTCGTGCACCGGTTTGTAGATCGTAAGACTGCGGCTGGATGTTCTGTGCGGTACCATTGTTGCATTTTGACCGAGTAGCACTAGCGGCCCTAACACGCCAGTATTGCCGGCAGATTGAAGGTGCCGCTTCGGTGGTTATCGGGCTGTCAAGTAGTACTCGTGCGAGTTACGGTTATGAGCTGCAGAGATGTACATGCGGTGTGTTGTCGTGGTTGGTATATGCGGGGTGACGTGCTTGCACGAATCTTCGTATGTGCTGATCATCGGTGGCAATCCGCTTTTTTGCACTCGCTGGTGAACAAGTCAGTCACCTACCCGACCCGTCTTGAAACACGGACCAAGGAGTCTAACATGTATGCGAGTTGTAGGGTGTAAAACCTGAAGGCGCAATGAAAGTAAAGTTTAACGATACAGGATTCGGGCAACCGAAGCACTGTAGCCCCGTTCTATTTGCATGTCAAAGGAGCGGCGGAAGAGCATACACGTTGGGACCCGAAAGATGGTGAACTATGCCTGTGCAGGGCGAAGTCAGAGGAAACTCTGATGGAGGCTCGAAACGGTTCTGACGT
>OZ038442.1:35029282-35036782 GCA_964036265.1 Daptonema setosum
GAAATATGAACGAGTAACACCGATTGTGGAGGGTCTTGCTGGCGAGTCGTTTGCGCGTTGCAATAGTCGTTAGGTAAGAATTCTGAGAGATGAACAAGAAACATCAGTGTTCAAACACGTTTGTGTTTAAATATGTTTTTGGTTTGGGGTAAGAATTGTTTGGGGGGAAAATTTTTACGGTACGGAAACTATTGATCACTGATGTTTTTGTTTATACACGTTAGTCTAAAATGTGTTAGAGAGTTTAGTTTTCAAGTTCACTTTGAAAGCTTTTGGTTTACAAATGAATTTTTGCTGCTCAACCTATTTATTTTTTTGGGATTTTATTTTATTTCATTTATTTGACTTACTCACTTAATACTTTTTGTTTAATTTCAGGTACGGCAGCACAACACACCCAGATGATCGGAGGACATCACTTATCGCTAAACCAGAGTTAAAACGTCAACTGTTAGTTGCGTTTTGGTATCTCAATGGTCTCATGTACTACATGAGTTTTAAACTAGAGTCACGGTGTTATTTAAAATGTTTTCCACTTGACGTTCCATATCTGCACGATGCAGATGGTGCGGGCAATCGACGTTTACGAACCACAAAGAACATACGATCGTTAACGCTAGATGACTTACCGTAATGCAAGACATCTACCGTAATACGATCTGATTTTCTTGTAGAACGTTTTCGTCAGATTAGTCTCTTTACTGAGACTTCTTCTTAATTGAAGTTACCTGGTTGATCCTGCCAGTGGTCATATGCTTGTCTCAAAGATTAAGCCATGCATGTCTACGCATAAACGAATCTAAAGTGAAGCCGCGAATAGCTCATTACAACAGCCGTTGTTTCTTGGATCTCCGCTTTTACTTGGATAACTGTGGCAATTCTAGAGCTAATACATGCAATCGAGCTCCGACTTAACAGGACGAGCGCATTTATTAGACCAAAACCAATCGGCGCAAGCCGTTTTCTGGTGAATCTGAATAACTACGCAGATCGCTTCGGTTTCACACCGGCGACATATCCTTCAAGTGTCTGCTTTATCAACTTTCGATGGTAGTTTATACGCCTACCATGGTTTTGACGGATAACGGAGAATCAGGGTTCGACTCCGGAGAGGGAGCCTGAGAAACGGCTACCACTTCTAAGGAAGGCAGCAGGCGCGCAAATTACCCACTCTCGGCACGAGGAGGTAGTGACGAAAAATAACGAGATAACCCGCTCTAGCGAGTTATCATCGGAATGAGTACAATCTAAATCCTTTAACGAGGACCTAGCGGAGGGCAAGTCTGGTGCCAGCAGCCGCGGTAATTCCAGCTCCGCCAGTGTATATCTATGCTGCTGCGGTTAAAAAGCTCGTAGTTGGATCTTCGTGATCGTCCAGGTCCGCCTTTGTGGCGTGAACTGAAGACCTTCACTGAATCGCTGCTTTACCCTTGTTGCTCTTAACCGGGTGACCTGGGTGGGTAGCATGTTTACTTTGAAAAAATTAGAGTGCTTAAAACAAGCGATTTGCTTGAATATTCGTGCATGGAATAATAGAATAGGCTTTTGGCTCTATTTTGTTGGTTTTCGGAGCACAAGAGAATGATTAAGAGGGACAGACGGGGGCATTCGTACTCCGACGTTAGAGGTGAAATTCTTGGATCGTCGGATGACGCACTACTGCGAAAGCATTTGCCAAGAATGTTTTCATTAATCAAGAACGAAAGTTAGAGGTTCGAAGGCGATCAGATACCGCCCTAGTTCTAACCGTAAACTATGCCAACTAGCGATCTGCTGGTGTTTTCTTAGACCCAGCAGGGAGCTTACCGGAAACGAAAGTCTTCAGGTTCCGGGGGAAGTATGGTTGCAAAGCTGAAACTTAAAGGAATTGACGGAAGGGCACCACCAGGAGTGGAGCCTGCGGCTTAATTTGACTCAACACGGGAAAACTCACCCGGCCCGGACACCGTAAGGATTGACAGATTGAGAGCTCTTTCTTGATTCGGTGGGTGGTGGTGCATGGCCGTTCTTAGTTGGTGGATTGATTTGTCTGGTTTATTCCGATAACGAACGAGACTCCAACCTACTAACTAGTGGGCGAATCTTCACGTTCGCAACACTTCTTAGAGGGACAAGCAGTGTTTAGCTGCATGAGAAGGAGCAATAACAGGTCTGTGATGCCCTTAGATGTCCGGGGCTGCACGCGCGCTACACTGAAGGAATCAACGTGCTAGAAAACCTTGTTTGAAAAGATTGGGAAACCCCTTGAAAATCCTTCGTGATTGGGATCGGGACTTGCAAATGTGTCCCTTGAACGAGGAATTCCCAGTAGACGCGAGTCATCAGCTCGTATCGATTACGTCCCTGCCCTTTGTACACACCGCCCGTCGCTGCCCGGAACTGAGCCGTTTCGAGAAGACTGGGGATTGACGCTTTACGGGCTTCACGGCTCGTTTTGCATTGAAAACCAATTTAATCGCAGCGGCTTGAACCGGGCAAAAGTCGTAACAAGGTTTCCGTAGGTGAACCTGCGGAAGGATCATCAACGATTTAGCGATTCATCGCCAAGTCAACTTCCAGATTGCAGCGGCCGAGTGCCGGACAATCGATGTAACCTGCGCCAGTATCTGACGGCACCTAATCCAGAATGTCACAGCGGCGACGTGCACCTGGCCACGCGTCCATTGGCAGTCTGCTTGCGCTTCTTCTAAGAAGTAGGTTTAATGAGGTAACGTGTAGTCGTTCCCGCCGTCAAAACAAACCTCTCCAAAATAACGAAAATCACTAAAACAATACGTACTATTCTAAACAGTGGATCACTTGGCTCACAGGTCGATGAAGAGCGCAGCTAACTGCGTTACTCAATGCGAATTGCAGACACATTGAGCATCGGCATCTCGAACGCACATGGCGGCAACGAGATTATTCTTGTTGCCACGCCTGATCGAGGGTCGTTTATATAATACTTCAGCTAACGCCTGTTGCTGAATGCACGACCGACTGTCGCTACGTGTACGATTCGTCGTGCGCCACGACACTCGCGTTGTAACTTTGACAGCTGACCGTAATGTTGGCATCAATTCAAGCAGAGAATGCGAACTGCACATGCAACCATTCTTCTGTCCATATTCCGGCCTCGATTCAGACGTGAACACCCGCTGAATTTAAGCATATTACTAAGCGGAGGAAAAGAAAATAACAATGATTCTCCTAGTAACGGCGAGTGAACGGAGACTAGCCCAGCACCGAATCCCCTGCTGTTAAGCAGTGTGACCTGTGGTGTTCAAGTATGCCTATCCGACATCGGTATCTTCCTGAGTTCCCTTGACTGGGGCCACAGTCCACAGAAGGTGCAAGACCTGTGAGGAAGAAATCGTTTGCTGGTAAGGTAGACTCTGGAGTCGGGTTGTCTGAGATCGCAGCCCAAAGTCGGTGGTAAGCTTCACCTAAGGCTAAATATTACTGTGAGACCAATAGCAAACAAGTACCGTGAGGGAAAGTTGCAAAGAACTTTGAAGAGAGAGTTCAAGAGGACGTGAAACTGTTTAGAAGGAAACGGGTAGAGCTGCGAAATGCTCGGTCGATTCAGGCAGTGGAACTGTTCGTGCACCGGTTTGTAGATCGTAAGACTGCGGCTGGATGTTCTGTGCGGTACCATTGTTGCATTTTGACCGAGTAGCACTAGCGGCCCTAACACGCCAGTATTGCCGGCAGATTGAAGGTGCCGCTTCGGTGGTTATCGGGCTGTCAAGTAGTACTCGTGCGAGTTACGGTTATGAGCTGCAGAGATGTACATGCGGTGTGTTGTCGTGGTTGGTATATGCGGGGTGACGTGCTTGCACGAATCTTCGTATGTGCTGATCATCGGTGGCAATCCGCTTTTTGCACTCGCTGGTGAACAAGTCAGTCACCTACCCGACCCGTCTTGAAACACGGACCAAGGAGTCTAACATGTATGCGAGTTGTAGGGTGTAAAACCTGAAGGCGCAATGAAAGTAAAGTTTAACGATACAGGATTCGGGCAACCGAAGCACTGTAGCCCCGTTCTATTTGCATGTCAAAGGAGCGGCGGAAGAGCATACACGTTGGGACCCGAAAGATGGTGAACTATGCCTGTGCAGGGCGAAGTCAGAGGAAACTCTGATGGAGGCTCGAAACGGTTCTGACGTGCAAATCGATCGTCAGACATGGGTATAGGGGCGAAAGACTAATCGAACCATCTAGTAGCTGGTTCTCTCCGAAGTTTCCCCCAGGATAGCAGGCGTTATTTTGATGCAGTCTTATCCGGTAAAGCGAATGATTAGAGGCCTTGGGGACGAAATGTTCTCAACCTATTCTCAAACTTTAAATGGGTAAGAAGTTTGACTTGCTTGATTTGAAGTCAGACATTCGGATGTTAATGCCTAGTGGGCCATTTTTGGTAAGCAGAACTGGCGCTGTGGGATGAACCAAAAGTCAGGTTAAAGTGCCAAAGTGGTCGCTCATTAGACCCCAGGAAAGGTATTGGTTGATATAGACAGCAGGACGGTGATCATGGAAGTCGAAACCCGCTAAGGAGTGTGTAACAACTCACCTGCCGAATCAACTAGTCCTGAAAATGGATGGCGCTCGAGCGACCCACTTACACCTGACCGTTTCAGCTGATGTGCTCTTTTGCGCTATGCTGAAACGAGTAGGAGGGCGTGGCGGTTTGCGTCGACGCTGGCGATGTCAATCGTAGCAGAGCTTCCGTCAGTGCAGATCTTGGTGGTAGTAGCAAATATTCAAGTGAGAACCTTGAAGACTGAAGTGGAGAAGGGTTCCACGTGAACAGCAGTTGCATGTGGGTCAGTCGATCCTAAGCCAACGGCGAACGCCCTTTGAAAGTGCGCACTTGTGTGCAAGCTGGCGAAAGGGAATCGGGTTAACATTCCCGAACCTGGTTACGGAGATTGCTATCGTTCCGGTAGTTAGCGCGGTAACGCAAATGAAGTCGAAGACGCCATACAGAGCCTGGAGTAGAGTTTTCTTTTCTACTTGAGAGTCGGACACCATGGAATTGGCTCAGCCAGAGATATGGTCGTTGTACTCGCAAAACGCCGCGGTTCCTGCGGTGTTCCATGCGCTCTGTATGACCCTTGAAAATTCGACGGAAGCTATTTGATTTTCGTACCAGATCGTACCGATATCCGCAGCAGGTCTCCAAGGTGAACAGCCTCTAGTCGATAGAATAATGTAGGTAAGGGAAGTCGGCAAATTAGATCCGAAACTTTGGGAAAAGGATTGGCTCTAAGGACTGAGCCGGTCGGGCTAGATTACGAAGCGGGTTTGGTCCCAATCGGATTGAGTGTGGCTTCGCGGCTGCGCTCGAACTAGTATTGGGACCACCCTGTGGAGTGGTTTAGCTGCGCGGCAGTCTTCGGGCTGTTTGCTTCGACCGGCATGTAACAGTCAACTTAGAACTGGCACTGTCTACGGGAATCCGACTGTCTAATTAAAACAAAGGAGATAGATGGACCTCACGGTCGTTGACTATCTCTGATTTCTGCCCAGTGCTCTGAATGTCAAAGTGAAGAAATTCAATCAAGCGCGGGTAAACGGCGGGAGTAACTATGACTCTCTTATTCAACGAGTTGTTGGCGGGAAAGTTCGAGAATCTGGAGGCTAATCCGGAAGAACAGGTGACTGATGAAGAGAAGACAGCGTTCTGGAGGGGTATATTTGAGGAACCGAGTGACACATCTGGTACGGTCAGGCTTGATCTGCTTGGATCGAGGGAAACAGATTGGGTGTCTGTGCAGCCAATAGGGACTGCATGCGCGGCGTTCACTCTTCGGACTATGACGCTCGGTGCAGCAGGCCCTGATGGTATCGAAATCGCAACGTTCAAGGAGTGCGATCCAACGGACATAGCGGTTGCGTACAACGCGATCTTGCTATGCGGTGAACCGCCGAGCTCATTTTGCCAATCCAGAACGGTGTTGGTACCGAAATCGGATAACCCTACTACGCCGGGTGAGTACCGGCCAATCGCTATTGGAAACGCGGCGGCTCGTGGTTTTCACCGAATCATCAGCAGTCGTATCCAAGCATCAGTATCAATATGGGAACAACAGAGAGCATTCCTCCCGATGGATGGATGTGCTATCCAGACCATGATCGTTAACTGCATTCTCAATGATGCAAACAAGGAGAAGAAGCCTCTGGCAATGGCAAGCCTTGATTTACGAAAAGCGTTTGACAGTGTGGATCACCCCACTCTGCTGAATGTACTGAGAGGATACGGGGTGCCTGAACCGTTAGTTGGCTACATCGGTAGCTACTATTCGCGTGGCTCCACGGACCTTCTCGGTTCACGTATGTTCCCTAAGAAAGGTGTTAAACAGGGATGTCCGTTGAGTCCCATTCTGTTTAACATCTGTCTGGATGCTGCTCTGCAGGGCGTGAAGTCTGAAGGATTGGGTTATGGAATACAGGGCCACCGTATCCCTTGTATTGCCTACGCGGACGATGTGATCCTTTTCGCTGAGTCCAAAGCAGGCCTCCAACATATGTGTAGAGTCATCGAAGAAGGGTTCGCGGCAATCGGCTTACGTATTAACCCGACGAAATGCAAAACGATCGCATTAGTCAAAGATGGCAAGCGAAAGCGACTGATACATGACCATAACCCTTTTCTTCGTTTCTCGGATCACCTCGTGACGGCTCTGAACAAGGGCGAGATGTTAAAATACCTGGGAGTAATGGTCGGCTATGATCTCATGACGAACCCTACAAAGCGTGCACAGGAAATGCTGCATCGTCTGCTCTCACGTGCACTCAAACCACAACAGCAGATCTACGGATTGATCAATCACTTAATCCCTAAGCTAATGCACGGATTGGTGCTGGGTAAAGTGACAAGGAAATGTCTGGACGGCCTGGACATGAAGTTTCGGGAAGCTGTCAGGAGGATCCTGAAACTACCAAAGGATGTGCCAATCCCACTATTCTACAAGTCAAGAGAGGAAGGTGGCCTGGGTTTACCCAACCTTCGGCTGCGAGTTCCAGTACTGAAATACGCACGCTTGCGTAAAGTTCTAGCGGTTGAACAAGACTCGGTAATCGCAGTTACGTCCTCTGCATCGTTTCAACGGTATCTGTCTGATGCCCGAAAGCTTTGCTCCTTCAAAGGACTATCGCTAACGGACTTCAAATCAGAAAGGAACTATTGGACAAACTCTGCAGCAAACACGTGTGACGGTCTGGGCTTAAACCATGACCCTGCCAAGGTCACCTTCCCTTCAGATTGGGTAGTGAACGGTAATCTGTTGTCGCGGTCAGCGAGATATAGACAGTCAGTCAGAATCCGACTGAACTGTGAGCACACCAGAGAGAGGGCGTGTAGAGGCCAAAGCCGGCCACCGCATTGTGATTACGGGTGCGGGGTTGCGGAGAACTTATCTCACATCGTAATGTCTTGCGGTAGAACTTACGATTGGAGAACTACCCGTCACGATCGTATCGTAGGTAAACTCAATGCAGAGCTCTTGAAACGAAGCG
>OZ038442.1:35041782-35044282 GCA_964036265.1 Daptonema setosum
AAGAACATACGATCGTTAACGCTAGATGACTTACCGTAATGCAAGACATCTACCGTAATACGATCTGATTTTCTTGTAGAACGTTTTCGTCAGATTAGTCTCTTTACTGAGACTTCTTCTTAATTGAAGTTACCTGGTTGATCCTGCCAGTGGTCATATGCTTGTCTCAAAGATTAAGCCATGCATGTCTACGCATAAACGAATCTAAAGTGAAGCCGCGAATAGCTCATTACAACAGCCGTTGTTTCTTGGATCTCCGCTTTTACTTGGATAACTGTGGCAATTCTAGAGCTAATACATGCAATCGAGCTCCGACTTAACAGGACGAGCGCATTTATTAGACCAAAACCAATCGGCGCAAGCCGTTTTCTGGTGAATCTGAATAACTACGCAGATCGCTTCGGTTTCACACCGGCGACATATCCTTCAAGTGTCTGCTTTATCAACTTTCGATGGTAGTTTATACGCCTACCATGGTTTTGACGGATAACGGAGAATCAGGGTTCGACTCCGGAGAGGGAGCCTGAGAAACGGCTACCACTTCTAAGGAAGGCAGCAGGCGCGCAAATTACCCACTCTCGGCACGAGGAGGTAGTGACGAAAAATAACGAGATAACCCGCTCTAGCGAGTTATCATCGGAATGAGTACAATCTAAATCCTTTAACGAGGACCTAGCGGAGGGCAAGTCTGGTGCCAGCAGCCGCGGTAATTCCAGCTCCGCCAGTGTATATCTATGCTGCTGCGGTTAAAAAGCTCGTAGTTGGATCTTCGTGATCGTCCAGGTCCGCCTTTGTGGCGTGAACTGAAGACCTTCACTGAATCGCTGCTTTACCCTTGTTGCTCTTAACCGGGTGACCTGGGTGGGTAGCATGTTTACTTTGAAAAAATTAGAGTGCTTAAAACAAGCGATTTGCTTGAATATTCGTGCATGGAATAATAGAATAGGCTTTTGGCTCTATTTTGTTGGTTTTCGGAGCACAAGAGAATGATTAAGAGGGACAGACGGGGGCATTCGTACTCCGACGTTAGAGGTGAAATTCTTGGATCGTCGGATGACGCACTACTGCGAAAGCATTTGCCAAGAATGTTTTCATTAATCAAGAACGAAAGTTAGAGGTTCGAAGGCGATCAGATACCGCCCTAGTTCTAACCGTAAACTATGCCAACTAGCGATCTGCTGGTGTTTTCTTAGACCCAGCAGGGAGCTTACCGGAAACGAAAGTCTTCAGGTTCCGGGGGAAGTATGGTTGCAAAGCTGAAACTTAAAGGAATTGACGGAAGGGCACCACCAGGAGTGGAGCCTGCGGCTTAATTTGACTCAACACGGGAAAACTCACCCGGCCCGGACACCGTAAGGATTGACAGATTGAGAGCTCTTTCTTGATTCGGTGGGTGGTGGTGCATGGCCGTTCTTAGTTGGTGGATTGATTTGTCTGGTTTATTCCGATAACGAACGAGACTCCAACCTACTAACTAGTGGGCGAATCTTCACGTTCGCAACACTTCTTAGAGGGACAAGCAGTGTTTAGCTGCATGAGAAGGAGCAATAACAGGTCTGTGATGCCCTTAGATGTCCGGGGCTGCACGCGCGCTACACTGAAGGAATCAACGTGCTAGAAAACCTTGTTTGAAAAGATTGGGAAACCCCTTGAAAATCCTTCGTGATTGGGATCGGGACTTGCAAATGTGTCCCTTGAACGAGGAATTCCCAGTAGACGCGAGTCATCAGCTCGTATCGATTACGTCCCTGCCCTTTGTACACACCGCCCGTCGCTGCCCGGAACTGAGCCGTTTCGAGAAGACTGGGGATTGACGCTTTACGGGCTTCACGGCTCGTTTTGCATTGAAAACCAATTTAATCGCAGCGGCTTGAACCGGGCAAAAGTCGTAACAAGGTTTCCGTAGGTGAACCTGCGGAAGGATCATCAACGATTTAGCGATTCATCGCCAAGTCAACTTCCAGATTGCAGCGGCCGAGTGCCGGACAATCGATGTAACCTGCGCCAGTATCTGACGGCACCTAATCCAGAATGTCACAGCGGCGACGTGCACCTGGCCACGCGTCCATTGGCAGTCTGCTTGCGCTTCTTCTAAGAAGTAGGTTTAATGAGGTAACGTGTAGTCGTTCCCGCCGTCAAAACAAACCTCTCCAAAATAACGAAAATCACTAAAACAATACGTACTATTCTAAACAGTGGATCACTTGGCTCACAGGTCGATGAAGAGCGCAGCTAACTGCGTTACTCAATGCGAACATTGAGCATCGGCATCTCGAACGCACATGGCGGCAACGAGATTATTCTTGTTGCCACGCCTGATCGAGGGTCGTTTATATAATACTTCAGCTAACGCCTGTTGCTGAATGCACGACCGACTGTCGCTACGTGTACGATTCGTCGTGCGCCACGACACTCGCGTTGTAACTTTGACAGCTGACCGTAATGTTGGCATCAATTCAAGCAGAGAATGCGAACTGCACATGCAACCATTCTTCTGTCC
>OZ038442.1:35049482-35051982 GCA_964036265.1 Daptonema setosum
GAGCCTCCATCAGAGTTTCCTCTGACTTCGCCCTGCACAGGCATAGTTCACCATCTTTCGGGTCCCAACGTGTATGCTCTTCCGCCGCTCCTTTGACATGCAAATAGAACGGGGCTACAGTGCTTCGGTTGCCCGAATCCTGTATCGTTAAACTTTACTTTCATTGCGCCTTCAGGTTTTACACCCTACAACTCGCATACATGTTAGACTCCTTGGTCCGTGTTTCAAGACGGGTCGGGTAGGTGACTGACTTGTTCACCAGCGAGTGCAAAAAGCGGATTGCCACCGATGATCAGCACATACGAAGATTCGTGCAAGCACGTCACCCCGCATATACCAACCACGACAACACACCGCATGTACATCTCTGCAGCTCATAACCGTAACTCGCACGAGTACTACTTGACAGCCCGATAACCACCGAAGCGGCACCTTCAATCTGCCGGCAATACTGGCGTGTTAGGGCCGCTAGTGCTACTCGGTCAAAATGCAACAATGGTACCGCACAGAACATCCAGCCGCAGTCTTACGATCTACAAACCGGTGCACGAACAGTTCCACTGCCTGAATCGACCGAGCATTTCGCAGCTCTACCCGTTTCCTTCTAAACAGTTTCACGTCCTCTTGAACTCTCTCTTCAAAGTTCTTTGCAACTTTCCCTCACGGTACTTGTTTGCTATTGGTCTCACAGTAATATTTAGCCTTAGGTGAAGCTTACCACCGACTTTGGGCTGCGATCTCAGACAACCCGACTCCAGAGTCTACCTTACCAGCAAACGATTTCTTCCTCACAGGTCTTGCACCTTCTGTGGGACTGTGGCCCCAGTCAAGGGAACTCAGGAAGATACCGATGTCGGATAGGCATACTTGAACACCACAGGTCACACTGCTTAACAGCAGGGGATTCGGTGCTGGGCTAGTCTCCGTTCACTCGCCGTTACTAGGAGAATCATTGTTATTTTCTTTTCCTCCGCTTAGTAATATGCTTAAATTCAGCGGGTGTTCACGTCTGAATCGAGGCCGGAATATGGACAGAAGAATGGTTGCATGTGCAGTTCGCATTCTCTGCTTGAATTGATGCCAACATTACGGTCAGCTGTCAAAGTTACAACGCGAGTGTCGTGGCGCACGACAAATCGTACACGTAGCGACAGTCGGTCGTGCATTCAGCAACAGGCGTTAGCTGAAGTATTATATAAACGACCCTCGATCAGGCGTGGCAACAAGAATAATCTCGTTGCCGCCATGTGCGTTCGAGATGCCGATGCTCAATGTGTCTGCAATTCGCATTGAGTAACGCAGTTAGCTGCGCTCTTCATCGACCTGTGAGCCAAGTGATCCACTGTTTAGAATAGTACGTATTGTTTTAGTGATTTTCGTTATTTTGGAGAGGTTTGTTTTGACGGCGGGAACGACTACACGTTACCTCATTAAACCTACTTCTTAAAAGAAGCGCAAGCAGACTGCCAATGGACGCGTGGCCAGGTGCACGTCGCCGCTGTGACATTCTGGATTAGGTGCCGTCAGATACTGGCGCAGGTTACATCGATTGTCCGGCACTCGGCCGCTGCAATCTGGAAGTTGACTTGGCGATGAATCGCTAAATCGTTGATGATCCTTCCGCAGGTTCACCTACGGAAACCTTGTTACGACTTTTGCCCGGTTCAAGCCGCTGCGATTAAATTGGTTTTCAATGCAAAACGAGCCGTGAAGCCCGTAAAGCGTCAATCCCCAGTCTTCTCGAAACGGCTCAGTTCCGGGCAGCGACGGGCGGTGTGTACAAAGGGCAGGGACGTAATCGATACGAGCTGATGACTCGCGTCTACTGGGAATTCCTCGTTCAAGGGACACATTTGCAAGTCCCGATCCCAATCACGAAGGATTTTCAAGGGGTTTCCCAATCTTTTCAAACAAGGTTTTCTAGCACGTTGATTCCTTCAGTGTAGCGCGCGTGCAGCCCCGGACATCTAAGGGCATCACAGACCTGTTATTGCTCCTTCTCATGCAGCTAAACACTGCTTGTCCCTCTAAGAAGTGTTGCGAACGTGAGATTCGCCCACTAGTTAGTAGGTTGGAGTCTCGTTCGTTATCGGAATAAACCAGACAAATCAATCCACCAACTAAGAACGGCCATGCACCACCACCCACCGAATCAAGAAAGAGCTCTCAATCTGTCAATCCTTACGGTGTCCGGGCCGGGTGAGTTTTCCCGTGTTGAGTCAAATTAAGCCGCAGGCTCCACTCCTGGTGGTGCCCTTCCGTCAATTCCTTTAAGTTTCAGCTTTGCAACCATACTTCCCCCGGAACCTGAAGACTTTCGTTTCCGGTAAGCTCCCTGCTGGGTCTAAGAAAACACCAGCAGATCGCTAGTTGGCATAGTTTACGGTTAGAACTAGGGCGGTATCTGATCGCCTTCGAACCTCTAACTTTCGTTCTTGATTAATGAAAACATTCTTGGCAAATGCTTTCGCAGTAGTGCGTCATCCGACGATCCAAGAAT
>OZ038442.1:35059482-35061982 GCA_964036265.1 Daptonema setosum
GATGAATCGCTAAATCGTTGATGATCCTTCCGCAGGTTCACCTACGGAAACCTTGTTACGACTTTTGCCCGGTTCAAGCCGCTGCGATTAAATTGGTTTTCAATGCAAAACGAGCCGTGAAGCCCGTAAAGCGTCAATCCCCAGTCTTCTCGAAACGGCTCAGTTCCGGGCAGCGACGGGCGGTGTGTACAAAGGGCAGGGACGTAATCGATACGAGCTGATGACTCGCGTCTACTGGGAATTCCTCGTTCAAGGGACACATTTGCAAGTCCCGATCCCAATCACGAAGGATTTTCAAGGGGTTTCCCAATCTTTTCAAACAAGGTTTTCTAGCACGTTGATTCCTTCAGTGTAGCGCGCGTGCAGCCCCGGACATCTAAGGGCATCACAGACCTGTTATTGCTCCTTCTCATGCAGCTAAACACTGCTTGTCCCTCTAAGAAGTGTTGCGAACGTGAAGATTCGCCCACTAGTTAGTAGGTTGGAGTCTCGTTCGTTATCGGAATAAACCAGACAAATCAATCCACCAACTAAGAACGGCCATGCACCACCACCCACCGAATCAAGAAAGAGCTCTCAATCTGTCAATCCTTACGGTGTCCGGGCCGGGTGAGTTTTCCCGTGTTGAGTCAAATTAAGCCGCAGGCTCCACTCCTGGTGGTGCCCTTCCGTCAATTCCTTTAAGTTTCAGCTTTGCAACCATACTTCCCCCGGAACCTGAAGACTTTCGTTTCCGGTAAGCTCCCTGCTGGGTCTAAGAAAACACCAGCAGATCGCTAGTTGGCATAGTTTACGGTTAGAACTAGGGCGGTATCTGATCGCCTTCGAACCTCTAACTTTCGTTCTTGATTAATGAAAACATTCTTGGCAAATGCTTTCGCAGTAGTGCGTCATCCGACGATCCAAGAATTTCACCTCTAACGTCGGAGTACGAATGCCCCCGTCTGTCCCTCTTAATCATTCTCTTGTGCTCCGAAAACCAACAAAATAGAGCCAAAAGCCTATTCTATTATTCCATGCACGAATATTCAAGCAAATCGCTTGTTTTAAGCACTCTAATTTTTTTCAAAGTAAACATGCTACCCACCCAGGTCACCCGGTTAAGAGCAACAAGGGTAAAGCAGCGATTCAGTGAAGGTCTTCAGTTCACGCCACAAAGGCGGACCTGGACGATCACGAAGATCCAACTACGAGCTTTTTAACCGCAGCAGCATAGATATACACTGGCGGAGCTGGAATTACCGCGGCTGCTGGCACCAGACTTGCCCTCCGCTAGGTCCTCGTTAAAGGATTTAGATTGTACTCATTCCGATGATAACTCGCTAGAGCGGGTTATCTCGTTATTTTTCGTCACTACCTCCTCGTGCCGAGAGTGGGTAATTTGCGCGCCTGCTGCCTTCCTTAGAAGTGGTAGCCGTTTCTCAGGCTCCCTCTCCGGAGTCGAACCCTGATTCTCCGTTATCCGTCAAAACCATGGTAGGCGTATAAACTACCATCGAAAGTTGATAAAGCAGACACTTGAAGGATATGTCGCCGGTGTGAAACCGAAGCGATCTGCGTAGTTATTCAGATTCACCAGAAAACGGCTTGCGCCGATTGGTTTTGGTCTAATAAATGCGCTCGTCCTGTTAAGTCGGAGCTCGATTGCATGTATTAGCTCTAGAATTGCCACAGTTATCCAAGTAAAAGCGGAGATCCAAGAAACAACGGCTGTTGTAATGAGCTATTCGCGGCTTCACTTTAGATTCGTTTATGCGTAGACATGCATGGCTTAATCTTTGAGACAAGCATATGACCACTGGCAGGATCAACCAGGTAACTTCAATTAAGAAGAAGTCTCAGTAAAGAGACTAATCTGACGAAAAACGTTCTACAAGAAAATCAGATCGTATTACGGTAGATGTCTTGCATTACGGTAAGTCCTCTAGCGTTAACGATCGTATGTTCTTTGTGGTTCGTAAACGTCGATTGCCCGCACCATCTGCATCGTGCAGATATGGAACGTCAAGTGGAAAACATTTTAAATAACACCGTGACTCTAGTTTAAAACTCATGTAGTACATGAGACCATTGAGATACCAAAACGCAACTAACAGTTGACGTTTTAACTCTGGTTTAGCGATAAGTGATGTCCTCCGATCATCTGGGTGTGTTGTGCTGCCGTACCTGAAAATTAAACAAAAAGTATTAAGTGAGTAAGTCAAGTAAATGAAATAAAATAAAAATCCCAAAAAAATAAATAGGTTGAGCAGCAAAAAATTCATTTGTAAACCAAAAGCTTTCAAAGTGAACTTGAAAACTAAACTTTCTAACACATTTTAGACTAACGTGTATAAACAAAAACATCAGTGATCAATAGTTTTCCGTACCGTAAAAAATTTTCCCCCCAAACAATTCTTACCCCAAACCAAAAACATATTTAAACACAAACGTGTTTGAACACTGATGTTTCTTGTTCATCTCTCAGAATTCTTACCTAACGACTATTGCAAACGCGCAA
>OZ038442.1:35066982-35071982 GCA_964036265.1 Daptonema setosum
TACACCCTACAACTCGCATACATGTTAGACTCCTTGGTCCGTGTTTCAAGACGGGTCGGGTAGGTGACTGACTTGTTCACCAGCGAGTGCAAAAAGCGGATTGCCACCGATGATCAGCACATACGAAGATTCGTGCAAGCACGTCACACCCCGCATATACCAACCACGACAACACACCGCATGTACATCTCTGCAGCTCATAACCGTAACTCGCACGAGTACTACTTGACAGCCCGATAACCACCGAAAGCGGCACCTTCAATCTGCCGGCAATACTGGCGTGTTAGGGCCGCTAGTGCTACTCGGTCAAAATGCAACAATGGTACCGCACAGAATAACATCCAGCCGCAGTCTTACGATCTACAAACCGGTGCACGAACAGTTCCACTGCCTGAATCGACCGAGCATTTCGCAGCTCTACCCGTTTCCTTCTAAAACAGTTTCACGTCTTCTTGAACTCTCTCTTCAAAGTTCTTTGCAACTTTCCCTCACGGTACTTGTTTGCTATTGGTCTCACAGTAATATTTAGCCTTAGGTGAAGCTTACCACCGACTTTGGGCTGCGATCTCAGACAACCCGACTCCAGAGTCTACCTTACCAGCAAACGATTTCTTCCTCACAGGTCTTGCACCCTTCTGTGGACTGTGGCCCCAGCCAAGGGGAACTCAGGAAGATACCGATGTCGGATAGGCATACTTGAACACCACAGGTCACACTGCTTAACAGCAGGGGATTCGGTGCTGGGCTAGTCTCCGTTCACTCGCCGTTACTAGGAGAATCATTGTTATTTTCTTTTCCTCCGCTTAGTAATATGCTTAAATTCAGCGGGTGTTCACGTCTGAATCGAGGCCGGAATATGGACAGAAGAATGGTTGCATGTGCAGTTCGCATTCTCTGCTTGAATTGATGCCAACATTACGGTCAGCTGTCAAAGTTACAACGCGAGTGTCGTGGCGCACGACGAATCGTACACGTAGCGACAGTCGGTCGTGCATTCAGCAACAGGCGTTAGCTGAAGTATTATATAAACGACCCTCGATCAGGCGTGGCAACAAGAATAATCTCGTTGCCGCCATGTGCGTTCGAGATGCCGATGCTCAATGTGTCTGCAATTTGCATTGAGTAACGCAGTTAGCTGCGCTCTTCATCGACCTGTGAGCCAAGTGATCCACTGTTTAGAATAGTACGTATTGTTTTAGTGATTTTCGTTATTTTGGAGAGGTTTGTTTTGACGGCGGGAACGACTACACGTTACCCTCATTAAACCTACTTCTTAAAAGAAGCGCAAGCAGACTGCCAATGGACGCGTGGCCAGGTGCACGTCGCCGCTGTGACATTCTGGATTAGGTGCCGTCAGATACTGGCGCAGGTTACATCGATTGTCCGGCACTCGGCCGCTGCAATCTGGAAGTTGACTTGGCGATGAATCGCTAAATCGTTGATGATCCTTCCGCAGGTTCACCTACGGAAACCTTGTTACGACTTTTGCCCGGTTCAAGCCGCTGCGATTAAATTGGTTTTCAATGCAAAACGAGCCGTGAAGCCCGTAAAGCGTCAATCCCCAGTCTTCTCGAAACGGCTCAGTTCCGGGCAGCGACGGGCGGTGTGTACAAAGGGCAGGGACGTAATCGATACGAGCTGATGACTCGCGTCTACTGGGAATTCCTCGTTCAAGGGACACATTTGCAAGTCCCGATCCCAATCACGAAGGATTTTCAAGGGGTTTCCCAATCTTTTCAAACAAGGTTTTCTAGCACGTTGATTCCTTCAGTGTAGCGCGCGTGCAGCCCCGGGACATCTAAGGGCATCACAGACCTGTTATTGCTCCTTCTCATGCAGCTAAAACACTGCTTGTCCCTCTAAGAAGTGTTTGCGAACGTGAAGATTCGCCCACTAGTTAGTAGGTTGGAGTCTCGTTCGTTATCGGAATAAACCAGACAAATCAATCCACCAACTAAGAACGGCCATGCACCACCACCCACCGAATCAAGAAAGAGCTCTCAATCTGTCAATCCTTACGGTGTCCGGGCCGGGTGAGTTTTCCCGTGTTGAGTCAAATTAAGCCGCAGGCTCCACTCCTGGTGGTGCCCTTCCGTCAATTCCTTTAAGTTTCAGCTTTGCAACCATACTTCCCCCGGAACCTGAAGACTTTCGTTTCCGGTAAGCTCCCTGCTGGGTCTAAGAAAACACCAGCAGATCGCTAGTTGGCATAGTTTACGGTTAGAACTAGGGCGGTATCTGATCGCCTTCGAACCTCTAACTTTCGTTCTTGATTAATGAAAACATTCTTGGCAAATGCTTTCGCAGTAGTGCGTCATCCGACGATCCAAGAATTTCACCTCTAACGTCGGAGTACGAATGCCCCCGTCTGTCCCTCTTAATCATTCTCTTGTGCTCCGAAAACCAACAAAATAGAGCCAAAAGCCTATTCTATTATTCCATGCACGAATATTCAAGCAAATCGCTTGTTTTAAGCACTCTAATTTTTTCAAAGTAAACATGCTACCCACCCAGGTCACCCGGTTAAGAGCAACAAGGGTAAAAGCAGCGATTCAGTGAAGGTCTTCAGTTCACGCCACAAAGGCGGACCTGGACGATCACGAAGATCCAACTACGAGCTTTTTAACCGCAGCAGCATAGATATACACTGGCGGAGCTGGAATTACCGCGGCTGCTGGCACCAGACTTGCCCTCCGCTAGGTCCTCGTTAAAGGATTTAGATTGTACTCATTCCGATGATAACTCGCTAGAGCGGGTTATCTCGTTATTTTTCGTCACTACCTCCTCGTGCCGAGAGTGGGTAATTTGCGCGCCTGCTGCCTTCCTTAGAAGTGGTAGCCGTTTCTCAGGCTCCCTCTCCGGAGTCGAACCCTGATTCTCCGTTATCCGTCAAAACCATGGTAGGCGTATAAAACTACCATCGAAAGTTGATAAAGCAGACACTTGAAGGATATGTCGCCGGTGTGAAACCGAAGCGATCTGCGTAGTTATTCAGATTCACCAGAAAACGGCTTGCGCCGATTGGTTTTGGTCTAATAAATGCGCTCGTCCTGTTAAGTCGGAGCTCGATTGCATGTATTAGCTCTAGAATTGCCACAGTTATCCAAGTAAAAGCGGAGATCCAAGAAACAACGGCTGTTGTAATGAGCTATTCGCGGCTTCACTTTAGATTCGTTTATGCGTAGACATGCATGGCTTAATCTTTGAGACAAGCATATGACCACTGGCAGGATCAACCAGGTAACTTCAATTAAGAAGAAGTCTCAGTAAAGAGACTAATCTGACGAAAACGTTCTACAAGAAAATCAGATCGTATTACGGTAGATGTCTTGCATTACGGTAAGTCCTCTAGCGTTAACGATCGTATGTTCTTTGTGGTTCGTAAAACGTCGATTGCCCGCACCATCTGCATCGTGCAGATATGGAACGTCAAGTGGAAAACATTTTAAATAACACCGTGACTCTAGTTTAAAACTCATGTAGTACATGAGACCATTGAGATACCAAAACGCAACTAACAGTTGACGTTTTAACTCTGGTTTAGCGATAAGTGATGTCCTCCGATCATCTGGGTGTGTTGTGCTGCCGTACCTGAAATTAAACAAAAAGTATTAAGTGAGTAAGTCAAGTAAATGAAATAAAATAAAATCCCAAAAAAATAAATAGGTTGAGCAGCAAAAATTCATTTGTAAACCAAAAGCTTTCAAAGTGAACTTGAAAACTAAACTTTCTAACACATTTTAGACTAACGTGTATAAACAAAAACATCGGTGATCAATAGTTTCCGTACCGTAAAAATTTTCCCCCCAAACAATTCTTACCCCAAACCAAAAACATATTTAAACACAAACGTGTTTGAACACTGATGTTTCTTGTTCATCTCTCAGAATTCTTACCTAACGACTATTGCAACGCGCAAACGACTCGCCAGCAAGACCCTCCACAATCGGTGTTACTCGTTCATATTTCAGCGCGCAGGACAGCACACTCCTTGGGGGGACACGCACGCGCACGCTGCATCCACGCTGCCCGCTTGCTAACCTACACACAATCCTGACTAACAGCTTGTCTGCATCTCAGGCACGGAGCAATAAGAAGCTATGCTACTAATAACGTTCACAGTCTTGTGCCCATAACCCTCAAGTAAGTGAGTCTGTCTTCTGTGCCCTCTATGTGCCCATAAAATAAAAAGAATACCGCTAGGTAGGTTATACAGTGAGTGAGAGAACTCCTCTATGTGCCCATAAAACAAAATTTATTCCCCTAAGTGAGTGAGTGAGTGAGTGAGTGAGTGAGTGAGTGAGTGAGTGAGTGAGTGAGTGCGTGCGTGCGTGAGTGAGTGAGTGAGTGAGTGAGTGAGTGAGTGAGTGAGTGTGCGTGAGTGAGCCAGTCTAGTCAGTTATGATAAACTGAAAGTTCGGAAAGTTCGGAAAATTCGGAAAATTCGGAAAGTTCGGAAAGTTCGGAAAATTCGGAAAATTCGGAAAGTTCGGAAAGTTCGTGAGTGGGTGAGTGAGTGAGTGAGTGAGTGAGTGAGTGAGTGAGTGAGTGAGTGAGTGAGTGAGTGAGTGAGTGTGCGTGAGTGAGCCAGTCTAGTCAGTTATGATAAACTGAAAGTTCGGAAAGTTCGGAAAATTCGGAAAATTCGGAAAGTTCGGAAAGTTCGTGAGTGGGTGAGTGAGTGAGTGAGTGAGTGAGTGAGTGAGTGAGTGAGTGAGTGAGTGAGTGAGTGAGTGAGTGAGTGAGTGTGCGTGAGTGAGCCAGTCTAGTCAGTTATGATAAACTGAAAGTTCGGAAAGTTCGGAAAATTCGGAAAATTCGGAAAGTTCGGAAAGTTCGGAAAATTCGGAAAATTCGGAAAGTTCGGAAAGTTCGTGAGTGGGTGAGTGAGTGAGTGAGTGAGTGAGTGAGTGAGTGAGTGAGTGAGTGAGTGAGTGAGTGAGTGAGTGTGCGTGAGTGAGCCAGTCTAGTCAGTTATGATAAACTGAAAGTTCGGAAAG
>OZ038442.1:35076982-35079482 GCA_964036265.1 Daptonema setosum
AATTCGCATTGAGTAACGCAGTTAGCTGCGCTCTTCATCGACCTGTGAGCCAAGTGATCCACTGTTTAGAATAGTACGTATTGTTTTAGTGATTTTCGTTATTTTGGAGAGGTTTGTTTTGACGGCGGGAACGACTACACGTTACCTCATTAAACCTACTTCTTAAAAGAAGCGCAAGCAGACTGCCAATGGACGCGTGGCCAGGTGCACGTCGCCGCTGTGACATTCTGGATTAGGTGCCGTCAGATACTGGCGCAGGTTACATCGATTGTCCGGCACTCGGCCGCTGCAATCTGGAAGTTGACTTGGCGATGAATCGCTAAATCGTTGATGATCCTTCCGCAGGTTCACCTACGGAAACCTTGTTACGACTTTTGCCCGGTTCAAGCCGCTGCGATTAAATTGGTTTTCAATGCAAAACGAGCCGTGAAGCCCGTAAAGCGTCAATCCCCAGTCTTCTCGAAACGGCTCAGTTCCGGGCAGCGACGGGCGGTGTGTACAAAGGGCAGGGACGTAATCGATACGAGCTGATGACTCGCGTCTACTGGGAATTCCTCGTTCAAGGGACACATTTGCAAGTCCCGATCCCAATCACGAAGGATTTTCAAGGGGTTTCCCAATCTTTTCAAACAAGGTTTTCTAGCACGTTGATTCCTTCAGTGTAGCGCGCGTGCAGCCCCGGACATCTAAGGGCATCACAGACCTGTTATTGCTCCTTCTCATGCAGCTAAACACTGCTTGTCCCTCTAAGAAGTGTTGCGAACGTGAAGATTCGCCCACTAGTTAGTAGGTTGGAGTCTCGTTCGTTATCGGAATAAACCAGACAAATCAATCCACCAACTAAGAACGGCCATGCACCACCACCCACCGAATCAAGAAAGAGCTCTCAATCTGTCAATCCTTACGGTGTCCGGGCCGGGTGAGTTTTCCCGTGTTGAGTCAAATTAAGCCGCAGGCTCCACTCCTGGTGGTGCCCTTCCGTCAATTCCTTTAAGTTTCAGCTTTGCAACCATACTTCCCCCGGAACCTGAAGACTTTCGTTTCCGGTAAGCTCCCTGCTGGGTCTAAGAAAACACCAGCAGATCGCTAGTTGGCATAGTTTACGGTTAGAACTAGGGCGGTATCTGATCGCCTTCGAACCTCTAACTTTCGTTCTTGATTAATGAAAACATTCTTGGCAAATGCTTTCGCAGTAGTGCGTCATCCGACGATCCAAGAATTTCACCTCTAACGTCGGAGTACGAATGCCCCCGTCTGTCCCTCTTAATCATTCTCTTGTGCTCCGAAAACCAACAAAATAGAGCCAAAAGCCTATTCTATTATTCCATGCACGAATATTCAAGCAAATCGCTTGTTTTAAGCACTCTAATTTTTTCAAAGTAAACATGCTACCCACCCAGGTCACCCGGTTAAGAGCAACAAGGGTAAAGCAGCGATTCAGTGAAGGTCTTCAGTTCACGCCACAAAGGCGGACCTGGACGATCACGAAGATCCAACTACGAGCTTTTTAACCGCAGCAGCATAGATATACACTGGCGGAGCTGGAATTACCGCGGCTGCTGGCACCAGACTTGCCCTCCGCTAGGTCCTCGTTAAAGGATTTAGATTGTACTCATTCCGATGATAACTCGCTAGAGCGGGTTATCTCGTTATTTTTCGTCACTACCTCCTCGTGCCGAGAGTGGGTAATTTGCGCGCCTGCTGCCTTCCTTAGAAGTGGTAGCCGTTTCTCAGGCTCCCTCTCCGGAGTCGAACCCTGATTCTCCGTTATCCGTCAAAACCATGGTAGGCGTATAAACTACCATCGAAAGTTGATAAAGCAGACACTTGAAGGATATGTCGCCGGTGTGAAACCGAAGCGATCTGCGTAGTTATTCAGATTCACCAGAAAACGGCTTGCGCCGATTGGTTTTGGTCTAATAAATGCGCTCGTCCTGTTAAGTCGGAGCTCGATTGCATGTATTAGCTCTAGAATTGCCACAGTTATCCAAGTAAAAGCGGAGATCCAAGAAACAACGGCTGTTGTAATGAGCTATTCGCGGCTTCACTTTAGATTCGTTTATGCGTAGACATGCATGGCTTAATCTTTGAGACAAGCATATGACCACTGGCAGGATCAACCAGGTAACTTCAATTAAGAAGAAGTCTCAGTAAAGAGACTAATCTGACGAAAACGTTCTACAAGAAAATCAGATCGTATTACGGTAGATGTCTTGCATTACGGTAAGTCCTCTAGCGTTAACGATCGTATGTTCTTTGTGGTTCGTAAACGTCGATTGCCCGCACCATCTGCATCGTGCAGATATGGAACGTCAAGTGGAAAACATTTTAAATAACACCGTGACTCTAGTTTAAAACTCATGTAGTACATGAGACCATTGAGATACCAAAACGCAACTAACAGTTGACGTTTTAACTCTGGTTTAGCGATAAGTGATGTCCTCCGATCATCTGGGTGTGTTGTGCTGCCGTACCTGAAATTAAACAAAAAGTATTAAGT
>OZ038442.1:35084482-35089482 GCA_964036265.1 Daptonema setosum
ATCCTGGGGGAAACTTCGGAGAGAACCAGCTACTAGATGGTTCGATTAGTCTTTCGCCCCTATACCCATGTCTGACGATCGATTTGCACGTCAGAACCGTTTCGAGCCTCCATCAGAGTTTCCTCTGACTTCGCCCTGCACAGGCATAGTTCACCATCTTTCGGGTCCCAACGTGTATGCTCTTCCGCCGCTCCTTTGACATGCAAATAGAACGGGGCTACAGTGCTTCGGTTGCCCGAATCCTGTATCGTTAAACTTTACTTTCATTGCGCCTTCAGGTTTTACACCCTACAACTCGCATACATGTTAGACTCCTTGGTCCGTGTTTCAAGACGGGTCGGGTAGGTGACTGACTTGTTCACCAGCGAGTGCAAAAAGCGGATTGCCACCGATGATCAGCACATACGAAGATTCGTGCAAGCACGTCACCCCGCATATACCAACCACGACAACACACCGCATGTACATCTCTGCAGCTCATAACCGTAACTCGCACGAGTACTACTTGACAGCCCGATAACCACCGAAGCGGCACCTTCAATCTGCCGGCAATACTGGCGTGTTAGGGCCGCTAGTGCTACTCGGTCAAAATGCAACAATGGTACCGCACAGAACATCCAGCCGCAGTCTTACGATCTACAAACCGGTGCACGAACAGTTCCACTGCCTGAATCGACCGAGCATTTCGCAGCTCTACCCGTTTCCTTCTAAACAGTTTCACGTCCTCTTGAACTCTCTCTTCAAAGTTCTTTGCAACTTTCCCTCACGGTACTTGTTTGCTATTGGTCTCACAGTAATATTTAGCCTTAGGTGAAGCTTACCACCGACTTTGGGCTGCGATCTCAGACAACCCGACTCCAGAGTCTACCTTACCAGCAAACGATTTCTTCCTCACAGGTCTTGCACCTTCTGTGGACTGTGGCCCCAGTCAAGGGAACTCAGGAAGATACCGATGTCGGATAGGCATACTTGAACACCACAGGTCACACTGCTTAACAGCAGGGGATTCGGTGCTGGGCTAGTCTCCGTTCACTCGCCGTTACTAGGAGAATCATTGTTATTTTCTTTTCCTCCGCTTAGTAATATGCTTAAATTCAGCGGGTGTTCACGTCTGAATCGAGGCCGGAATATGGACAGAAGAATGGTTGCATGTGCAGTTCGCATTCTCTGCTTGAATTGATGCCAACATTACGGTCAGCTGTCAAAGTTACAACGCGAGTGTCGTGGCGCACGACGAATCGTACACGTAGCGACAGTCGGTCGTGCATTCAGCAACAGGCGTTAGCTGAAGTATTATATAAACGACCCTCGATCAGGCGTGGCAACAAGAATAATCTCGTTGCCGCCATGTGCGTTCGAGATGCCGATGCTCAATGTGTCTGCAATTCGCATTGAGTAACGCAGTTAGCTGCGCTCTTCATCGACCTGTGAGCCAAGTGATCCACTGTTTAGAATAGTACGTATTGTTTTAGTGATTTTCGTTATTTTGGAGAGGTTTGTTTTGACGGCGGGAACGACTACACGTTACCTCATTAAACCTACTTCTTAAAAGAAGCGCAAGCAGACTGCCAATGGACGCGTGGCCAGGTGCACGTCGCCGCTGTGACATTCTGGATTAGGTGCCGTCAGATACTGGCGCAGGTTACATCGATTGTCCGGCACTCGGCCGCTGCAATCTGGAAGTTGACTTGGCGATGAATCGCTAAATCGTTGATGATCCTTCCGCAGGTTCACCTACGGAAACCTTGTTACGACTTTTGCCCGGTTCAAGCCGCTGCGATTAAATTGGTTTTCAATGCAAAACGAGCCGTGAAGCCCGTAAAGCGTCAATCCCCAGTCTTCTCGAAACGGCTCAGTTCCGGGACAGCGACGGGCGGTGTGTACAAAGGGCAGGGACGTAATCGATACGAGCTGATGACTCGCGTCTACTGGGAATTCCTCGTTCAAGGGACACATTTGCAAGTCCCGATCCCAATCACGAAGGATTTTCAAGGGGTTTCCCAATCTTTTCAAACAAGGTTTTCTAGCACGTTGATTCCTTCAGTGTAGCGCGCGTGCAGCCCCGGACATCTAAGGGCATCACAGACCTGTTATTGCTCCTTCTCATGCAGCTAAACACTGCTTGTCCCTCTAAGAAGTGTTGCGAACGTGAAGATTCGCCCACTAGTTAGTAGGTTGGAGTCTCGTTCGTTATCGGAATAAACCAGACAAATCAATCCACCAACTAAGAACGGCCATGCACCACCACCCACCGAATCAAGAAAGAGCTCTCAATCTGTCAATCCTTACGGTGTCCGGGCCGGGTGAGTTTTCCCGTGTTGAGTCAAATTAAGCCGCAGGCTCCACTCCTGGTGGTGCCCTTCCGTCAATTCCTTTAAGTTTCAGCTTTGCAACCATACTTCCCCCGGAACCTGAAGACTTTCGTTTCCGGTAAGCTCCCTGCTGGGTCTAAGAAAACACCAGCAGATCGCTAGTTGGCATAGTTTACGGTTAGAACTAGGGCGGTATCTGATCGCCTTCGAACCTCTAACTTTCGTTCTTGATTAATGAAAACATTCTTGGCAAATGCTTTCGCAGTAGTGCGTCATCCGACGATCCAAGAATTTCACCTCTAACGTCGGAGTACGAATGCCCCCGTCTGTCCCTCTTAATCATTCTCTTGTGCTCCGAAAACCAACAAAATAGAGCCAAAAGCCTATTCTATTATTCCATGCACGAATATTCAAGCAAATCGCTTGTTTTAAGCACTCTAATTTTTTCAAAGTAAACATGCTACCCACCCAGGTCACCCGGTTAAGAGCAACAAGGGTAAAGCAGCGATTCAGTGAAGGTCTTCAGTTCACGCCACAAAGGCGGACCTGGACGATCACGAAGATCCAACTACGAGCTTTTTAACCGCAGCAGCATAGATATACACTGGCGGAGCTGGAATTACCGCGGCTGCTGGCACCAGACTTGCCCTCCGCTAGGTCCTCGTTAAAGGATTTAGATTGTACTCATTCCGATGATAACTCGCTAGAGCGGGTTATCTCGTTATTTTTCGTCACTACCTCCTCGTGCCGAGAGTGGGTAATTTGCGCGCCTGCTGCCTTCCTTAGAAGTGGTAGCCGTTTCTCAGGCTCCCTCTCCGGAGTCGAACCCTGATTCTCCGTTATCCGTCAAAACCATGGTAGGCGTATAAACTACCATCGAAAGTTGATAAAGCAGACACTTGAAGGATATGTCGCCGGTGTGAAACCGAAGCGATCTGCGTAGTTATTCAGATTCACCAGAAAACGGCTTGCGCCGATTGGTTTTGGTCTAATAAATGCGCTCGTCCTGTTAAGTCGGAGCTCGATTGCATGTATTAGCTCTAGAATTGCCACAGTTATCCAAGTAAAAGCGGAGATCCAAGAAACAACGGCTGTTGTAATGAGCTATTCGCGGCTTCACTTTAGATTCGTTTATGCGTAGACATGCATGGCTTAATCTTTGAGACAAGCATATGACCACTGGCAGGATCAACCAGGTAACTTCAATTAAGAAGAAGTCTCAGTAAAGAGACTAATCTGACGAAAACGTTCTACAAGAAAATCAGATCGTATTACGGTAGATGTCTTGCATTACGGTAAGTCCTCTAGCGTTAATGATCGTATGTTCTTTGTGGTTCGTAAACGTCGATTGCCCGCACCATCTGCATCGTGCAGATATGGAACGTCAAGTGGAAAACATTTTAAATAACACCGTGACTCTAGTTTAAAACTCATGTAGTACATGAGACCATTGAGATACCAAAACGCAACTAACAGTTGACGTTTTAACTCTGGTTTAGCGATAAGTGATGTCCTCCGATCATCTGGGTGTGTTGTGCTGCCGTACCTGAAATTAAACAAAAAGTATTAAGTGAGTAAGTCAAGTAAATGAAATAAAATAAAATCCCAAAAAAATAAATAGGTTGAGCAGCAAAAATTCATTTGTAAACCAAAAGCTTTCAAAGTGAACTTGAAAACTAAACTTTCTAACACATTTTAGACTAACGTGTATAAACAAAAACATCAGTGATCAATAGTTTCCGTACCGTAAAAATTTTCCCCCCAAACAATTCTTACCCCAAACCAAAAACATATTTAAACACAAACGTGTTTGAACACTGATGTTTCTTGTTCATCTCTCAGAATTCTTACCTAACGACTATTGCAACGCGCAAACGACTCGCCAGCAAGACCCTCCACAATCGGTGTTACTCGTTCATATTTCAGCGCGCAGGACAGCACACTCCTTGGGGGGACACGCACGCGCACGCTGCATCCACGCTGCCCGCTTGCTAACCTACACACAATCCTGACTAACAGCTTGTCTGCATCTCAGGCACGGAGCAATAAGAAGCTATGCTACTAATAACGTTCACAGTCTTGTGCCCATAACCCTCAAGTAAGTGAGTCTGTCTTCTGTGCCCTCTATGTGCCCATAAAATAAAAAGAATACCGCTAGGTAGGTTATACAGTGAGTGAGAGAACTCCTCTATGTGCCCATAAAACAAAATTTATTCCCCTAAGTGAGTGAGTGAGTGAGTGAGTGAGTGAGTGAGTGAGTGAGTGAGTGAGTGAGTGCGTGCGTGCGTGAGTGAGTGAGTGAGTGAGTGAGTGAGTGAGTGAGTGTGCGTGAGTGAGCCAGTCTAGTCAGTTATGATAAACTGAAAGTTCGGAAAGTTCGGAAAATTCGGAAAATTCGGAAAGTTCGGAAAGTTCGGAAAATTCGGAAAATTCGGAAAGTTCGGAAAGTTCGTGAGTGGGTGAGTGAGTGAGTGAGTGAGTGAGTGAGTGAGTGAGTGAGTGAGTGAGTGAGTGAGTGAGTGAGTGTGCGTGAGTGAGCCAGTCTAGTCAGTTATGATAAACTGAAAGTTCGGAAAGTTCGGAAAATTCGGAAAATTCGGAAAGTTCGGAAAGTTCGTGAGTGGGTGAGTGAGTGAGTGAGTGAGTGAGTGAGTGAGTGAGTGAGTGAGTGAGTGAGTGAGTGAGTGA
>OZ038442.1:35094482-35096982 GCA_964036265.1 Daptonema setosum
AGGCCGGAATATGGACAGAAGAATGGTTGCATGTGCAGTTCGCATTCTCTGCTTGAATTGATGCCAACATTACGGTCAGCTGTCAAAGTTACAACGCGAGTGTCGTGGCGCACGACGAATCGTACACGTAGCGACAGTCGGTCGTGCATTCAGCAACAGGCGTTAGCTGAAGTATTATATAAACGACCCTCGATCAGGCGTGGCAACAAGAATAATCTCGTTGCCGCCATGTGCGTTCGAGATGCCGATGCTCAATGTGTCTGCAATTCGCATTGAGTAACGCAGTTAGCTGCGCTCTTCATCGACCTGTGAGCCAAGTGATCCACTGTTTAGAATAGTACGTATTGTTTTAGTGATTTTCGTTATTTTGGAGAGGTTTGTTTTGACGGCGGGAACGACTACACGTTACCTATTAAACCTACTTCTTAAAAGAAGCGCAAGCAGACTGCCAATGGACGCGTGGCCAGGTGCACGTCGCCGCTGTGACATTCTGGATTAGGTGCCGTCAGATACTGGCGCAGGTTACATCGATTGTCCGGCACTCGGCCGCTGCAATCTGGAAGTTGACTTGGCGATGAATCGCTAAATCGTTGATGATCCTTCCGCAGGTTCACCTACGGAAACCTTGTTACGACTTTTGCCCGGTTCAAGCCGCTGCGATTAAATTGGTTTTCAATGCAAAACGAGCCGTGAAGCCCGTAAAGCGTCAATCCCCAGTCTTCTCGAAACGGCTCAGTTCCGGGCAGCGACGGGCGGTGTGTACAAAGGGCAGGGACGTAATCGATACGAGCTGATGACTCGCGTCTACTGGGAATTCCTCGTTCAAGGGACACATTTGCAAGTCCCGATCCCAATCACGAAGGATTTTCAAGGGGTTTCCCAATCTTTTCAAACAAGGTTTTCTAGCACGTTGATTCCTTCAGTGTAGCGCGCGTGCAGCCCCGGACATCTAAGGGCATCACAGACCTGTTATTGCTCCTTCTCATGCAGCTAAACACTGCTTGTCCCTCTAAGAAGTGTTGCGAACGTGAAGATTCGCCCACTAGTTAGTAGGTTGGAGTCTCGTTCGTTATCGGAATAAACCAGACAAATCAATCCACCAACTAAGAACGGCCATGCACCACCACCCACCGAATCAAGAAAGAGCTCTCAATCTGTCAATCCTTACGGTGTCCGGGCCGGGTGAGTTTTCCCGTGTTGAGTCAAATTAAGCCGCAGGCTCCACTCCTGGTGGTGCCCTTCCGTCAATTCCTTTAAGTTTCAGCTTTGCAACCATACTTCCCCCGGAACCTGAAGACTTTCGTTTCCGGTAAGCTCCCTGCTGGGTCTAAGAAAACACCAGCAGATCGCTAGTTGGCATAGTTTACGGTTAGAACTAGGGCGGTATCTGATCGCCTTCGAACCTCTAACTTTCGTTCTTGATTAATGAAAACATTCTTGGCAAATGCTTTCGCAGTAGTGCGTCATCCGACGATCCAAGAATTTCACCTCTAACGTCGGAGTACGAATGCCCCCGTCTGTCCCTCTTAATCATTCTCTTGTGCTCCGAAAACCAACAAAATAGAGCCAAAAGCCTATTCTATTATTCCATGCACGAATATTCAAGCAAATCGCTTGTTTTAAGCACTCTAATTTTTTCAAAGTAAACATGCTACCCACCCAGGTCACCCGGTTAAGAGCAACAAGGGTAAAGCAGCGATTCAGTGAAGGTCTTCAGTTCACGCCACAAAGGCGGACCTGGACGATCACGAAGATCCAACTACGAGCTTTTTAACCGCAGCAGCATAGATATACACTGGCGGAGCTGGAATTACCGCGGCTGCTGGCACCAGACTTGCCCTCCGCTAGGTCCTCGTTAAAGGATTTAGATTGTACTCATTCCGATGATAACTCGCTAGAGCGGGTTATCTCGTTATTTTTCGTCACTACCTCCTCGTGCCGAGAGTGGGTAATTTGCGCGCCTGCTGCCTTCCTTAGAAGTGGTAGCCGTTTCTCAGGCTCCCTCTCCGGAGTCGAACCCTGATTCTCCGTTATCCGTCAAAACCATGGTAGGCGTATAAACTACCATCGAAAGTTGATAAAGCAGACACTTGAAGGATATGTCGCCGGTGTGAAACCGAAGCGATCTGCGTAGTTATTCAGATTCACCAGAAAACGGCTTGCGCCGATTGGTTTTGGTCTAATAAATGCGCTCGTCCTGTTAAGTCGGAGCTCGATTGCATGTATTAGCTCTAGAATTGCCACAGTTATCCAAGTAAAAGCGGAGATCCAAGAAAAAACGGCTGTTGTAATGAGCTATTCGCGGCTTCACTTTAGATTCGTTTATGCGTAGACATGCATGGCTTAATCTTTGAGACAAGCATATGACCACTGGCAGGATCAACCAGGTAACTTCAATTAAGAAGAAGTCTCAGTAAAGAGACTAATCTGACGAAAACGTTCTACAAGAAAATCAGATCGTATTACGGTAGATGTCTTGCATTACGGTAAGTCCTCTAGC
>OZ038442.1:35104482-35106982 GCA_964036265.1 Daptonema setosum
CCACCACCCACCGAATCAAGAAAGAGCTCTCAATCTGTCAATCCTTACGGTGTCCGGGCCGGGTGAGTTTTCCCGTGTTGAGTCAAATTAAGCCGCAGGCTCCACTCCTGGTGGTGCCCTTCCGTCAATTCCTTTAAGTTTCAGCTTTGCAACCATACTTCCCCCGGAACCTGAAGACTTTCGTTTCCGGTAAGCTCCCTGCTGGGTCTAAGAAAACACCAGCAGATCGCTAGTTGGCATAGTTTACGGTTAGAACTAGGGCGGTATCTGATCGCCTTCGAACCTCTAATCGTTCTTGATTAATGAAAACATTCTTGGCAAATGCTTTCGCAGTAGTGCGTCATCCGACGATCCAAGAATTTCACCTCTAACGTCGGAGTACGAATGCCCCCGTCTGTCCCTCTTAATCATTCTCTTGTGCTCCGAAAACCAACAAAATAGAGCCAAAAGCCTATTCTATTATTCCATGCACGAATATTCAAGCAAATCGCTTGTTTTAAGCACTCTAATTTTTTCAAAGTAAACATGCTACCCACCCAGGTCACCCGGTTAAGAGCAACAAGGGTAAAGCAGCGATTCAGTGAAGGTCTTCAGTTCACGCCACAAAGGCGGACCTGGACGATCACGAAGATCCAACTACGAGCTTTTTAACCGCAGCAGCATAGATATACACTGGCGGAGCTGGAATTACCGCGGCTGCTGGCACCAGACTTGCCCTCCGCTAGGTCCTCGTTAAAGGATTTAGATTGTACTCATTCCGATGATAACTCGCTAGAGCGGGTTATCTCGTTATTTTTCGTCACTACCTCCTCGTGCCGAGAGTGGGTAATTTGCGCGCCTGCTGCCTTCCTTAGAAGTGGTAGCCGTTTCTCAGGCTCCCTCTCCGGAGTCGAACCCTGATTCTCCGTTATCCGTCAAAACCATGGTAGGCGTATAAACTACCATCGAAAGTTGATAAAGCAGACACTTGAAGGATATGTCGCCGGTGTGAAACCGAAGCGATCTGCGTAGTTATTCAGATTCACCAGAAAACGGCTTGCGCCGATTGGTTTTGGTCTAATAAATGCGCTCGTCCTGTTAAGTCGGAGCTCGATTGCATGTATTAGCTCTAGAATTGCCACAGTTATCCAAGTAAAAGCGGAGATCCAAGAAACAACGGCTGTTGTAATGAGCTATTCGCGGCTTCACTTTAGATTCGTTTATGCGTAGACATGCATGGCTTAATCTTTGAGACAAGCATATGACCACTGGCAGGATCAACCAGGTAACTTCAATTAAGAAGAAGTCTCAGTAAAGAGACTAATCTGACGAAAACGTTCTACAAGAAAATCAGATCGTATTACGGTAGATGTCTTGCATTACGGTAAGTCCTCTAGCGTTAACGATCGTATGTTCTTTGTGGTTCGTAAACGTCGATTGCCCGCACCATCTGCATCGTGCAGATATGGAACGTCAAGTGGAAAACATTTTAAATAACACCGTGACTCTAGTTTAAAACTCATGTAGTACATGAGACCATTGAGATACCAAAACGCAACTAACAGTTGACGTTTTAACTCTGGTTTAGCGATAAGTGATGTCCTCCGATCATCTGGGTGTGTTGTGCTGCCGTACCTGAAATTAAACAAAAAGTATTAAGTGAGTAAGTCAAGTAAATGAAATAAAATAAAATCCCAAAAAAATAAATAGGTTGAGCAGCAAAAATTCATTTGTAAACCAAAAGCTTTCAAAGTGAACTTGAAAACTAAACTTTCTAACACATTTTAGACTAACGTGTATAAACAAAAACATCAGTGATCAATAGTTTCCGTACCGTAAAAATTTTCCCCCCAAACAATTCTTACCCCAAACCAAAAACATATTTAAACACAAACGTGTTTGAACACTGATGTTTCTTGTTCATCTCTCAGAATTCTTACCTAACGACTATTGCAACGCGCAAACGACTCGCCAGCAAGACCCTCCACAATCGGTGTTACTCGTTCATATTTCAGCGCGCAGGACAGCACACTCCTTGGGGGGACACGCACGCGCACGCTGCATCCACGCTGCCCGCTTGCTAACCTACACACAATCCTGACTAACAGCTTGTCTGCATCTCAGGCACGGAGCAATAAGAAGCTATGCTACTAATAACGTTCACAGTCTTGTGCCCATAACCCTCAAGTAAGTGAGTCTGTCTTCTGTGCCCTCTATGTGCCCATAAAATAAAAAGAATACCGCTAGGTAGGTTATACAGTGAGTGAGAGAACTCCTCTATGTGCCCATAAAACAAAATTTATTCCCCTAAGTGAGTGAGTGAGTGAGTGAGTGAGTGAGTGAGTGAGTGAGTGAGTGAGTGAGTGCGTGCGTGCGTGAGTGAGTGAGTGAGTGAGTGAGTGAGTGAGTGAGTGTGCGTGAGTGAGCCAGTCTAGTCAGTTATGATAAACTGAAAGTTCGGAAAGTTCGGAAAATTCGGAAAATTCGGAAAGTTCGGAAAGTTCGGAAAATTCGGAAAATT
>OZ038442.1:35111982-35114482 GCA_964036265.1 Daptonema setosum
TCTACCTTACCAGCAAACGATTTCTTCCTCACAGGTCTTGCACCTTCTGTGGACTGTGGCCCCAGTCAAGGGAACTCAGGAAGATACCGATGTCGGATAGGCATACTTGAACACCACAGGTCACACTGCTTAACAGCAGGGGATTCGGTGCTGGGCTAGTCTCCGTTCACTCGCCGTTACTAGGAGAATCATTGTTATTTTCTTTTCCTCCGCTTAGTAATATGCTTAAATTCAGCGGGTGTTCACGTCTGAATCGAGGCCGGAATATGGACAGAAGAATGGTTGCATGTGCAGTTCGCATTCTCTGCTTGAATTGATGCCAACATTACGGTCAGCTGTCAAAGTTACAACGCGAGTGTCGTGGCGCACGACGAATCGTACACGTAGCGACAGTCGGTCGTGCATTCAGCAACAGGCGTTAGCTGAAGTATTATATAAACGACCCTCGATCAGGCGTGGCAACAAGAATAATCTCGTTGCCGCCATGTGCGTTCGAGATGCCGATGCTCAATGTGTCTGCAATTCGCATTGAGTAACGCAGTTAGCTGCGCTCTTCATCGACCTGTGAGCCAAGTGATCCACTGTTTAGAATAGTACGTATTGTTTTAGTGATTTTCGTTATTTTGGAGAGGTTTGTTTTGACGGCGGGAACGACTACACGTTACCTCATTAAACCTACTTCTTAAAAGAAGCGCAAGCAGACTGCCAATGGACGCGTGGCCAGGTGCACGTCGCCGCTGTGACATTCTGGATTAGGTGCCGTCAGATACTGGCGCAGGTTACATCGATTGTCCGGCACTCGGCCGCTGCAATCTGGAAGTTGACTTGGCGATGAATCGCTAAATCGTTGATGATCCTTCCGCAGGTTCACCTACGGAAACCTTGTTACGACTTTTGCCCGGTTCAAGCCGCTGCGATTAAATTGGTTTTCAATGCAAAACGAGCCGTGAAGCCCGTAAAGCGTCAATCCCCAGTCTTCTCGAAACGGCTCAGTTCCGGGCAGCGACGGGCGGTGTGTACAAAGGGCAGGGACGTAATCGATACGAGCTGATGACTCGCGTCTACTGGGAATTCCTCGTTCAAGGGACACATTTGCAAGTCCCGATCCCAATCACGAAGGATTTTCAAGGGGTTTCCCAATCTTTTCAAACAAGGTTTTCTAGCACGTTGATTCCTTCAGTGTAGCGCGCGTGCAGCCCCGGACATCTAAGGGCATCACAGACCTGTTATTGCTCCTTCTCATGCAGCTAAACACTGCTTGTCCCTCTAAGAAGTGTTGCGAACGTGAAGATTCGCCCACTAGTTAGTAGGTTGGAGTCTCGTTCGTTATCGGAATAAACCAGACAAATCAATCCACCAACTAAGAACGGCCATGCACCACCACCCACCGAATCAAGAAAGAGCTCTCAATCTGTCAATCCTTACGGTGTCCGGGCCGGGTGAGTTTTCCCGTGTTGAGTCAAATTAAGCCGCAGGCTCCACTCCTGGTGGTGCCCTTCCGTCAATTCCTTTAAGTTTCAGCTTTGCAACCATACTTCCCCCGGAACCTGAAGACTTTCGTTTCCGGTAAGCTCCCTGCTGGGTCTAAGAAAACACCAGCAGATCGCTAGTTGGCATAGTTTACGGTTAGAACTAGGGCGGTATCTGATCGCCTTCGAACCTCTAACTTTCGTTCTTGATTAATGAAAACATTCTTGGCAAATGCTTTCGCAGTAGTGCGTCATCCGACGATCCAAGAATTTCACCTCTAACGTCGGAGTACGAATGCCCCCGTCTGTCCCTCTTAATCATTCTCTTGTGCTCCGAAAACCAACAAAATAGAGCCAAAAGCCTATTCTATTATTCCATGCACGAATATTCAAGCAAATCGCTTGTTTTAAGCACTCTAATTTTTTCAAAGTAAACATGCTACCCACCCAGGTCACCCGGTTAAGAGCAACAAGGGTAAAGCAGCGATTCAGTGAAGGTCTTCAGTTCACGCCACAAAGGCGGACCTGGACGATCACGAAGATCCAACTACGAGCTTTTTAACCGCAGCAGCATAGATATACACTGGCGGAGCTGGAATTACCGCGGCTGCTGGCACCAGACTTGCCCTCCGCTAGGTCCTCGTTAAAGGATTTAGATTGTACTCATTCCGATGATAACTCGCTAGAGCGGGTTATCTCGTTATTTTTCGTCACTACCTCCTCGTGCCGAGAGTGGGTAATTTGCGCGCCTGCTGCCTTCCTTAGAAGTGGTAGCCGTTTCTCAGGCTCCCTCTCCGGAGTCGAACCCTGATTCTCCGTTATCCGTCAAAACCATGGTAGGCGTATAAACTACCATCGAAAGTTGATAAAGCAGACACTTGAAGGATATGTCGCCGGTGTGAAACCGAAGCGATCTGCGTAGTTATTCAGATTCACCAGAAAACGGCTTGCGCCGATTGGTTTTGGTCTAATAAATGCGCTCGTCCTGTTAAGTCGGAGCTCGATTGCATGTATTAGCTCTAGAATTGCCA
>OZ038442.1:35119482-35121982 GCA_964036265.1 Daptonema setosum
GTGCTGGGCTAGTCTCCGTTCACTCGCCGTTACTAGGAGAATCATTGTTATTTTCTTTTCCTCCGCTTAGTAATATGCTTAAATTCAGCGGGTGTTCACGTCTGAATCGAGGCCGGAATATGGACAGAAGAATGGTTGCATGTGCAGTTCGCATTCTCTGCTTGAATTGATGCCAACATTACGGTCAGCTGTCAAAGTTACAACGCGAGTGTCGTGGCGCACGACGAATCGTACACGTAGCGACAGTCGGTCGTGCATTCAGCAACAGGCGTTAGCTGAAGTATTATATAAACGACCCTCGATCAGGCGTGGCAACAAGAATAATCTCGTTGCCGCCATGTGCGTTCGAGATGCCGATGCTCAATGTGTCTGCAATTCGCATTGAGTAACGCAGTTAGCTGCGCTCTTCATCGACCTGTGAGCCAAGTGATCCACTGTTTAGAATAGTACGTATTGTTTTAGTGATTTTCGTTATTTTGGAGAGGTTTGTTTTGACGGCGGGAACGACTACACGTTACCTCATTAAACCTACTTCTTAAAAGAAGCGCAAGCAGACTGCCAATGGACGCGTGGCCAGGTGCACGTCGCCGCTGTGACATTCTGGATTAGGTGCCGTCAGATACTGGCGCAGGTTACATCGATTGTCCGGCACTCGGCCGCTGCAATCTGGAAGTTGACTTGGCGATGAATCGCTAAATCGTTGATGATCCTTCCGCAGGTTCACCTACGGAAACCTTGTTACGACTTTTGCCCGGTTCAAGCCGCTGCGATTAAATTGGTTTTCAATGCAAAACGAGCCGTGAAGCCCGTAAAGCGTCAATCCCCAGTCTTCTCGAAACGGCTCAGTTCCGGGCAGCGACGGGCGGTGTGTACAAAGGGCAGGGACGTAATCGATACGAGCTGATGACTCGCGTCTACTGGGAATTCCTCGTTCAAGGGACACATTTGCAAGTCCCGATCCCAATCACGAAGGATTTTCAAGGGGTTTCCCAATCTTTTCAAACAAGGTTTTCTAGCACGTTGATTCCTTCAGTGTAGCGCGCGTGCAGCCCCGGACATCTAAGGGCATCACAGACCTGTTATTGCTCCTTCTCATGCAGCTAAACACTGCTTGTCCCTCTAAGAAGTGTTGCGAACGTGAAGATTCGCCCACTAGTTAGTAGGTTGGAGTCTCGTTCGTTATCGGAATAAACCAGACAAATCAATCCACCAACTAAGAACGGCCATGCACCACCACCCACCGAATCAAGAAAGAGCTCTCAATCTGTCAATCCTTACGGTGTCCGGGCCGGGTGAGTTTTCCCGTGTTGAGTCAAATTAAGCCGCAGGCTCCACTCCTGGTGGTGCCCTTCCGTCAATTCCTTTAAGTTTCAGCTTTGCAACCATACTTCCCCCGGAACCTGAAGACTTTCGTTTCCGGTAAGCTCCCTGCTGGGTCTAAGAAAACACCAGCAGATCGCTAGTTGGCATAGTTTACGGTTAGAACTAGGGCGGTATCTGATCGCCTTCGAACCTCTAACTTTCGTTCTTGATTAATGAAAACATTCTTGGCAAATGCTTTCGCAGTAGTGCGTCATCCGACGATCCAAGAATTTCACCTCTAACGTCGGAGTACGAATGCCCCCGTCTGTCCCTCTTAATCATTCTCTTGTGCTCCGAAAACCAACAAAATAGAGCCAAAAGCCTATTCTATTATTCCATGCACGAATATTCAAGCAAATCGCTTGTTTTAAGCACTCTAATTTTTTCAAAGTAAACATGCTACCCACCCAGGTCACCCGGTTAAGAGCAACAAGGGTAAAGCAGCGATTCAGTGAAGGTCTTCAGTTCACGCCACAAAGGCGGACCTGGACGATCACGAAGATCCAACTACGAGCTTTTTAACCGCAGCAGCATAGATATACACTGGCGGAGCTGGAATTACCGCGGCTGCTGGCACCAGACTTGCCCTCCGCTAGGTCCTCGTTAAAGGATTTAGATTGTACTCATTCCGATGATAACTCGCTAGAGCGGGTTATCTCGTTATTTTTCGTCACTACCTCCTCGTGCCGAGAGTGGGTAATTTGCGCGCCTGCTGCCTTCCTTAGAAGTGGTAGCCGTTTCTCAGGCTCCCTCTCCGGAGTCGAACCCTGATTCTCCGTTATCCGTCAAAACCATGGTAGGCGTATAAACTACCATCGAAAGTTGATAAAGCAGACACTTGAAGGATATGTCGCCGGTGTGAAACCGAAGCGATCTGCGTAGTTATTCAGATTCACCAGAAAACGGCTTGCGCCGATTGGTTTTGGTCTAATAAATGCGCTCGTCCTGTTAAGTCGGAGCTCGATTGCATGTATTAGCTCTAGAATTGCCACAGTTATCCAAGTAAAAGCGGAGATCCAAGAAACAACGGCTGTTGTAATGAGCTATTCGCGGCTTCACTTTAGATTCGTTTATGCGTAGACATGCATGGCTTAATCTTTGAGACAAGCATATGACCACTGGCAGGATCAACCAGGTA
>OZ038442.1:35129482-35131982 GCA_964036265.1 Daptonema setosum
TAAGAAGTGTTGCGAACGTGAAGATTCGCCCACTAGTTAGTAGGTTGGAGTCTCGTTCGTTATCGGAATAAACCAGACAAATCAATCCACCAACTAAGAACGGCCATGCACCACCACCCACCGAATCAAGAAAGAGCTCTCAATCTGTCAATCCTTACGGTGTCCGGGCCGGGTGAGTTTTCCCGTGTTGAGTCAAATTAAGCCGCAGGCTCCACTCCTGGTGGTGCCCTTCCGTCAATTCCTTTAAGTTTCAGCTTTGCAACCATACTTCCCCCGGAACCTGAAGACTTTCGTTTCCGGTAAGCTCCCTGCTGGGTCTAAGAAAACACCAGCAGATCGCTAGTTGGCATAGTTTACGGTTAGAACTAGGGCGGTATCTGATCGCCTTCGAACCTCTAACTTTCGTTCTTGATTAATGAAAACATTCTTGGCAAATGCTTTCGCAGTAGTGCGTCATCCGACGATCCAAGAATTTCACCTCTAACGTCGGAGTACGAATGCCCCCGTCTGTCCCTCTTAATCATTCTCTTGTGCTCCGAAAACCAACAAAATAGAGCCAAAAGCCTATTCTATTATTCCATGCACGAATATTCAAGCAAATCGCTTGTTTTAAGCACTCTAATTTTTTCAAAGTAAACATGCTACCCACCCAGGTCACCCGGTTAAGAGCAACAAGGGTAAAGCAGCGATTCAGTGAAGGTCTTCAGTTCACGCCACAAAGGCGGACCTGGACGATCACGAAGATCCAACTACGAGCTTTTTAACCGCAGCAGCATAGATATACACTGGCGGAGCTGGAATTACCGCGGCTGCTGGCACCAGACTTGCCCTCCGCTAGGTCCTCGTTAAAGGATTTAGATTGTACTCATTCCGATGATAACTCGCTAGAGCGGGTTATCTCGTTATTTTTCGTCACTACCTCCTCGTGCCGAGAGTGGGTAATTTGCGCGCCTGCTGCCTTCCTTAGAAGTGGTAGCCGTTTCTCAGGCTCCCTCTCCGGAGTCGAACCCTGTTTCTCCGTTATCCGTCAAAACCATGGTAGGCGTATAAACTACCATCGAAAGTTGATAAAGCAGACACTTGAAGGATATGTCGCCGGTGTGAAACCGAAGCGATCTGCGTAGTTATTCAGATTCACCAGAAAACGGCTTGCGCCGATTGGTTTTGGTCTAATAAATGCGCTCGTCCTGTTAAGTCGGAGCTCGATTGCATGTATTAGCTCTAGAATTGCCACAGTTATCCAAGTAAAAGCGGAGATCCAAGAAACAACGGCTGTTGTAATGAGCTATTCGCGGCTTCACTTTAGATTCGTTTATGCGTAGACATGCATGGCTTAATCTTTGAGACAAGCATATGACCACTGGCAGGATCAACCAGGTAACTTCAATTAAGAAGAAGTCTCAGTAAAGAGACTAATCTGACGAAAACGTTCTACAAGAAAATCAGATCGTATTACGGTAGATGTCTTGCATTACGGTAAGTCCTCTAGCGTTAACGATCGTATGTTCTTTGTGGTTCGTAAACGTCGATTGCCCGCACCATCTGCATCGTGCAGATATGGAACGTCAAGTGGAAAACATTTTAAATAACACCGTGACTCTAGTTTAAAACTCATGTAGTACATGAGACCATTGAGATACCAAAACGCAACTAACAGTTGACGTTTTAACTCTGGTTTAGCGATAAGTGATGTCCTCCGATCATCTGGGTGTGTTGTGCTGCCGTACCTGAAATTAAACAAAAAGTATTAAGTGAGTAAGTCAAGTAAATGAAATAAAATAAAATCCCAAAAAAATAAATAGGTTGAGCAGCAAAAATTCATTTGTAAACCAAAAGCTTTCAAAGTGAACTTGAAAACTAAACTTTCTAACACATTTTAGACTAACGTGTATAAACAAAAACATCAGTGATCAATAGTTTCCGTACCGTAAAAATTTTCCCCCCAAACAATTCTTACCCCAAACCAAAAACATATTTAAACACAAACGTGTTTGAACACTGATGTTTCTTGTTCATCTCTCAGAATTCTTACCTAACGACTATTGCAACGCGCAAACGACTCGCCAGCAAGACCCTCCACAATCGGTGTTACTCGTTCATATTTCAGCGCGCAGGACAGCACACTCCTTGGGGGGACACGCACGCGCACGCTGCATCCACGCTGCCCGCTTGCTAACCTACACACAATCCTGACTAACAGCTTGTCTGCATCTCAGGCACGGAGCAATAAGAAGCTATGCTACTAATAACGTTCACAGTCTTGTGCCCATAACCCTCAAGTAAGTGAGTCTGTCTTCTGTGCCCTCTATGTGCCCATAAAATAAAAAGAATACCGCTAGGTAGGTTATACAGTGAGTGAGAGAACTCCTCTATGTGCCCATAAAACAAAATTTATTCCCCTAAGTGAGTGAGTGAGTGAGTGAGTGAGTGAGTGAGTGAGTGAGTGAGTGAGTGAGTGCGTGCGTGCGTGAGTGAGTGAGTGAGTGAGTGAGTGAGTGAG
>OZ038442.1:35136982-35139482 GCA_964036265.1 Daptonema setosum
TTGCAACTTTCCCTCACGGTACTTGTTTGCTATTGGTCTCACAGTAATATTTAGCCTTAGGTGAAGCTTACCACCGACTTTGGGCTGCGATCTCAGACAACCCGACTCCAGAGTCTACCTTACCAGCAAACGATTTCTTCCTCACAGGTCTTGCACCTTCTGTGGACTGTGGCCCCAGTCAAGGGAACTCAGGAAGATACCGATGTCGGATAGGCATACTTGAACACCACAGGTCACACTGCTTAACAGCAGGGGATTCGGTGCTGGGCTAGTCTCCGTTCACTCGCCGTTACTAGGAGAATCATTGTTATTTTCTTTTCCTCCGCTTAGTAATATGCTTAAATTCAGCGGGTGTTCACGTCTGAATCGAGGCCGGAATATGGACAGAAGAATGGTTGCATGTGCAGTTCGCATTCTCTGCTTGAATTGATGCCAACATTACGGTCAGCTGTCAAAGTTACAACGCGAGTGTCGTGGCGCACGACGAATCGTACACGTAGCGACAGTCGGTCGTGCATTCAGCAACAGGCGTTAGCTGAAGTATTATATAAACGACCCTCGATCAGGCGTGGCAACAAGAATAATCTCGTTGCCGCCATGTGCGTTCGAGATGCCGATGCTCAATGTGTCTGCAATTCGCATTGAGTAACGCAGTTAGCTGCGCTCTTCATCGACCTGTGAGCCAAGTGATCCACTGTTTAGAATAGTACGTATTGTTTTAGTGATTTTCGTTATTTTGGAGAGGTTTGTTTTGACGGCGGGAACGACTACACGTTACCTCATTAAACCTACTTCTTAAAAGAAGCGCAAGCAGACTGCCAATGGACGCGTGGCCAGGTGCACGTCGCCGCTGTGACATTCTGGATTAGGTGCCGTCAGATACTGGCGCAGGTTACATCGATTGTCCGGCACTCGGCCGCTGCAATCTGGAAGTTGACTTGGCGATGAATCGCTAAATCGTTGATGATCCTTCCGCAGGTTCACCTACGGAAACCTTACGACTTTTGCCCGGTTCAAGCCGCTGCGATTAAATTGGTTTTCAATGCAAAACGAGCCGTGAAGCCCGTAAAGCGTCAATCCCCAGTCTTCTCGAAACGGCTCAGTTCCGGGCAGCGACGGGCGGTGTGTACAAAGGGCAGGGACGTAATCGATACGAGCTGATGACTCGCGTCTACTGGGAATTCCTCGTTCAAGGGACACATTTGCAAGTCCCGATCCCAATCACGAAGGATTTTCAAGGGGTTTCCCAATCTTTTCAAACAAGGTTTTCTAGCACGTTGATTCCTTCAGTGTAGCGCGCGTGCAGCCCCGGACATCTAAGGGCATCACAGACCTGTTATTGCTCCTTCTCATGCAGCTAAACACTGCTTGTCCCTCTAAGAAGTGTTGCGAACGTGAAGATTCGCCCACTAGTTAGTAGGTTGGAGTCTCGTTCGTTATCGGAATAAACCAGACAAATCAATCCACCAACTAAGAACGGCCATGCACCACCACCCACCGAATCAAGAAAGAGCTCTCAATCTGTCAATCCTTACGGTGTCCGGGCCGGGTGAGTTTTCCCGTGTTGAGTCAAATTAAGCCGCAGGCTCCACTCCTGGTGGTGCCCTTCCGTCAATTCCTTTAAGTTTCAGCTTTGCAACCATACTTCCCCCGGAACCTGAAGACTTTCGTTTCCGGTAAGCTCCCTGCTGGGTCTAAGAAAACACCAGCAGATCGCTAGTTGGCATAGTTTACGGTTAGAACTAGGGCGGTATCTGATCGCCTTCGAACCTCTAACTTTCGTTCTTGATTAATGAAAACATTCTTGGCAAATGCTTTCGCAGTAGTGCGTCATCCGACGATCCAAGAATTTCACCTCTAACGTCGGAGTACGAATGCCCCCGTCTGTCCCTCTTAATCATTCTCTTGTGCTCCGAAAACCAACAAAATAGAGCCAAAAGCCTATTCTATTATTCCATGCACGAATATTCAAGCAAATCGCTTGTTTTAAGCACTCTAATTTTTTCAAAGTAAACATGCTACCCACCCAGGTCACCCGGTTAAGAGCAACAAGGGTAAAGCAGCGATTCAGTGAAGGTCTTCAGTTCACGCCACAAAGGCGGACCTGGACGATCACGAAGATCCAACTACGAGCTTTTTAACCGCAGCAGCATAGATATACACTGGCGGAGCTGGAATTACCGCGGCTGCTGGCACCAGACTTGCCCTCCGCTAGGTCCTCGTTAAAGGATTTAGATTGTACTCATTCCGATGATAACTCGCTAGAGCGGGTTATCTCGTTATTTTTCGTCACTACCTCCTCGTGCCGAGAGTGGGTAATTTGCGCGCCTGCTGCCTTCCTTAGAAGTGGTAGCCGTTTCTCAGGCTCCCTCTCCGGAGTCGAACCCTGATTCTCCGTTATCCGTCAAAACCATGGTAGGCGTATAAACTACCATCGAAAGTTGATAAAGCAGACACTTGAAGGATATGTCGCCGGTGTGAAACCGAAGCGATCTGCGTA
>OZ038442.1:35146982-35149482 GCA_964036265.1 Daptonema setosum
TACAAAGGGCAGGGACGTAATCGATACGAGCTGATGACTCGCGTCTACTGGGAATTCCTCGTTCAAGGGACACATTTGCAAGTCCCGATCCCAATCACGAAGGATTTTCAAGGGGTTTCCCAATCTTTTCAAACAAGGTTTTCTAGCACGTTGATTCCTTCAGTGTAGCGCGCGTGCAGCCCCGGACATCTAAGGGCATCACAGACCTGTTATTGCTCCTTCTCATGCAGCTAAACACTGCTTGTCCCTCTAAGAAGTGTTGCGAACGTGAAGATTCGCCCACTAGTTAGTAGGTTGGAGTCTCGTTCGTTATCGGAATAAACCAGACAAATCAATCCACCAACTAAGAACGGCCATGCACCACCACCCACCGAATCAAGAAAGAGCTCTCAATCTGTCAATCCTTACGGTGTCCGGGCCGGGTGAGTTTTCCCGTGTTGAGTCAAATTAAGCCGCAGGCTCCACTCCTGGTGGTGCCCTTCCGTCAATTCCTTTAAGTTTCAGCTTTGCAACCATACTTCCCCCGGAACCTGAAGACTTTCGTTTCCGGTAAGCTCCCTGCTGGGTCTAAGAAAACACCAGCAGATCGCTAGTTGGCATAGTTTACGGTTAGAACTAGGGCGGTATCTGATCGCCTTCGAACCTCTAACTTTCGTTCTTGATTAATGAAAACATTCTTGGCAAATGCTTTCGCAGTAGTGCGTCATCCGACGATCCAAGAATTTCACCTCTAACGTCGGAGTACGAATGCCCCCGTCTGTCCCTCTTAATCATTCTCTTGTGCTCCGAAAACCAACAAAATAGAGCCAAAAGCCTATTCTATTATTCCATGCACGAATATTCAAGCAAATCGCTTGTTTTAAGCACTCTAATTTTTTCAAAGTAAACATGCTACCCACCCAGGTCACCCGGTTAAGAGCAACAAGGGTAAAGCAGCGATTCAGTGAAGGTCTTCAGTTCACGCCACAAAGGCGGACCTGGACGATCACGAAGATCCAACTACGAGCTTTTTAACCGCAGCAGCATAGATATACACTGGCGGAGCTGGAATTACCGCGGCTGCTGGCACCAGACTTGCCCTCCGCTAGGTCCTCGTTAAAGGATTTAGATTGTACTCATTCCGATGATAACTCGCTAGAGCGGGTTATCTCGTTATTTTTCGTCACTACCTCCTCGTGCCGAGAGTGGGTAATTTGCGCGCCTGCTGCCTTCCTTAGAAGTGGTAGCCGTTTCTCAGGCTCCCTCTCCGGAGTCGAACCCTGATTCTCCGTTATCCGTCAAAACCATGGTAGGCGTATAAACTACCATCGAAAGTTGATAAAGCAGACACTTGAAGGATATGTCGCCGGTGTGAAACCGAAGCGATCTGCGTAGTTATTCAGATTCACCAGAAAACGGCTTGCGCCGATTGGTTTTGGTCTAATAAATGCGCTCGTCCTGTTAAGTCGGAGCTCGATTGCATGTATTAGCTCTAGAATTGCCACAGTTATCCAAGTAAAAGCGGAGATCCAAGAAACAACGGCTGTTGTAATGAGCTATTCGCGGCTTCACTTTAGATTCGTTTATGCGTAGACATGCATGGCTTAATCTTTGAGACAAGCATATGACCACTGGCAGGATCAACCAGGTAACTTCAATTAAGAAGAAGTCTCAGTAAAGAGACTAATCTGACGAAAACGTTCTACAAGAAAATCAGATCGTATTACGGTAGATGTCTTGCATTACGGTAAGTCATCTAGCGTTAACGATCGTATGTTCTTTGTGGTTCGTAAACGTCGATTGCCCGCACCATCTGCATCGTGCAGATATGGAACGTCAAGTGGAAAACATTTTAAATAACACCGTGACTCTAGTTTAAAACTCATGTAGTACATGAGACCATTGAGATACCAAAACGCAACTAACAGTTGACGTTTTAACTCTGGTTTAGCGATAAGTGATGTCCTCCGATCATCTGGGTGTGTTGTGCTGCCGTACCTGAAATTAAACAAAAAGTATTAAGTGAGTAAGTCAAATAAATGAAATAAAATAAAATCCCAAAAAAATAAATAGGTTGAGCAGCAAAAATTCATTTGTAAACCAAAAGCTTTCAAAGTGAACTTGAAAACTAAACTCTCTAACACATTTTAGACTAACGTGTATAAACAAAAACATCAGTGATCAATAGTTTCCGTACCGTAAAAATTTTCCCCCCAAACAATTCTTACCCCAAACCAAAAACATATTTAAACACAAACGTGTTTGAACACTGATGTTTCTTGTTCATCTCTCAGAATTCTTACCTAACGACTATTGCAACGCGCAAACGACTCGCCAGCAAGACCCTCCACAATCGGTGTTACTCGTTCATATTTCAGCGCGCAGGACAGCACACTCCTTGGGGGGACACGCACGCGCACGCTGCATCCACGCTGCCCGCTTGCTAACCTACATACAATCCTGACTAACAGCTTGTCTGCATCTCAGGCACGGAGCAATAAGAAGCTATGCTACTAATAAC
>OZ038442.1:35154482-35159482 GCA_964036265.1 Daptonema setosum
GGTTGCCCGAATCCTGTATCGTTAAACTTTACTTTCATTGCGCCTTCAGGTTTTACACCCTACAACTCGCATACATGTTAGACTCCTTGGTCCGTGTTTCAAGACGGGTCGGGTAGGTGACTGACTTGTTCACCAGCGAGTGCAAAAAGCGGATTGCCACCGATGATCAGCACATACGAAGATTCGTGCAAGCACGTCACCCCGCATATACCAACCACGACAACACACCGCATGTACATCTCTGCAGCTCATAACCGTAACTCGCACGAGTACTACTTGACAGCCCGATAACCACCGAAGCGGCACCTTCAATCTGCCGGCAATACTGGCGTGTTAGGGCCGCTAGTGCTACTCGGTCAAAATGCAACAATGGTACCGCACAGAACATCCAGCCGCAGTCTTACGATCTACAAACCGGTGCACGAACAGTTCCACTGCCTGAATCGACCGAGCATTTCGCAGCTCTACCCGTTTCCTTCTAAACAGTTTCACGTCCTCTTGAACTCTCTCTTCAAAGTTCTTTGCAACTTTCCCTCACGGTACTTGTTTGCTATTGGTCTCACAGTAATATTTAGCCTTAGGTGAAGCTTACCACCGACTTTGGGCTGCGATCTCAGACAACCCGACTCCAGAGTCTACCTTACCAGCAAACGATTTCTTCCTCACAGGTCTTGCACCTTCTGTGGACTGTGGCCCCAGTCAAGGGAACTCAGGAAGATACCGATGTCGGATAGGCATACTTGAACACCACAGGTCACACTGCTTAACAGCAGGGGATTCGGTGCTGGGCTAGTCTCCGTTCACTCGCCGTTACTAGGAGAATCATTGTTATTTTCTTTTCCTCCGCTTAGTAATATGCTTAAATTCAGCGGGTGTTCACGTCTGAATCGAGGCCGGAATATGGACAGAAGAATGGTTGCATGTGCAGTTCGCATTCTCTGCTTGAATTGATGCCAACATTACGGTCAGCTGTCAAAGTTACAACGCGAGTGTCGTGGCGCACGACGAATCGTACACGTAGCGACAGTCGGTCGTGCATTCAGCAACAGGCGTTAGCTGAAGTATTATATAAACGACCCTCGATCAGGCGTGGCAACAAGAATAATCTCGTTGCCGCCATGTGCGTTCGAGATGCCGATACTCAATGTGTCTGCAATTCGCATTGAGTAACGCAGTTAGCTGCGCTCTTCATCGACCTGTGAGCCAAGTGATCCACTGTTTAGAATAGTACGTATTGTTTTAGTGATTTTCGTTATTTTGGAGAGGTTTGTTTTGACGGCGGGAACGACTACACGTTACCTCATTAAACCTACTTCTTAGAAGAAGCGCAAGCAGACTGCCAATGGACGCGTGGCCAGGTGCACGTCGCCGCTGTGACATTCTGGATTAGGTGCCGTCAGATACTGGCGCAGGTTACATCGATTGTCCGGCACTCGGCCGCTGCAATCTGGAAGTTGACTTGGCGATGAATCGCTAAATCGTTGATGATCCTTCCGCAGGTTCACCTACGGAAACCTTGTTACGACTTTTGCCCGGTTCAAGCCGCTGCGATTAAATTGGTTTTCAATGCAAAACGAGCCGTGAAGCCCGTAAAGCGTCAATCCCCAGTCTTCTCGAAACGGCTCAGTTCCGGGCAGCGACGGGCGGTGTGTACAAAGGGCAGGGACGTAATCGATACGAGCTGATGACTCGCGTCTACTGGGAATTCCTCGTTCAAGGGACACATTTGCAAGTCCCGATCCCAATCACGAAGGATTTTCAAGGGGTTTCCCAATCTTTTCAAACAAGGTTTTCTAGCACGTTGATTCCTTCAGTGTAGCGCGCGTGCAGCCCCGGACATCTAAGGGCATCACAGACCTGTTATTGCTCCTTCTCATGCAGCTAAACACTGCTTGTCCCTCTAAGAAGTGTTGCGAACGTGAAGATTCGCCCACTAGTTAGTAGGTTGGAGTCTCGTTCGTTATCGGAATAAACCAGACAAATCAATCCACCAACTAAGAACGGCCATGCACCACCACCCACCGAATCAAGAAAGAGCTCTCAATCTGTCAATCCTTACGGTGTCCGGGCCGGGTGAGTTTTCCCGTGTTGAGTCAAATTAAGCCGCAGGCTCCACTCCTGGTGGTGCCCTTCCGTCAATTCCTTTAAGTTTCAGCTTTGCAACCATACTTCCCCCGGAACCTGAAGACTTTCGTTTCCGGTAAGCTCCCTGCTGGGTCTAAGAAAACACCAGCAGATCGCTAGTTGGCATAGTTTACGGTTAGAACTAGGGCGGTATCTGATCGCCTTCGAACCTCTAACTTTCGTTCTTGATTAATGAAAACATTCTTGGCAAATGCTTTCGCAGTAGTGCGTCATCCGACGATCCAAGAATTTCACCTCTAACGTCGGAGTACGAATGCCCCCGTCTGTCCCTCTTAATCATTCTCTTGTGCTCCGAAAACCAACAAAATAGAGCCAAAAGCCTATTCTATTATTCCATGCACGAATATTCAAGCAAATCGCTTGTTTTAAGCACTCTAATTTTTTCAAAGTAAACATGCTACCCACCCAGGTCACCCGGTTAAGAGCAACAAGGGTAAAGCAGCGATTCAGTGAAGGTCTTCAGTTCACGCCACAAAGGCGGACCTGGACGATCACGAAGATCCAACTACGAGCTTTTTAACCGCAGCAGCATAGATATACACTGGCGGAGCTGGAATTACCGCGGCTGCTGGCACCAGACTTGCCCTCCGCTAGGTCCTCGTTAAAGGATTTAGATTGTACTCATTCCGATGATAACTCGCTAGAGCGGGTTATCTCGTTATTTTTCGTCACTACCTCCTCGTGCCGAGAGTGGGTAATTTGCGCGCCTGCTGCCTTCCTTAGAAGTGGTAGCCGTTTCTCAGGCTCCCTCTCCGGAGTCGAACCCTGATTCTCCGTTATCCGTCAAAACCATGGTAGGCGTATAAACTACCATCGAAAGTTGATAAAGCAGACACTTGAAGGATATGTCGCCGGTGTGAAACCGAAGCGATCTGCGTAGTTATTCAGATTCACCAGAAAACGGCTTGCGCCGATTGGTTTTGGTCTAATAAATGCGCTCGTCCTGTTAAGTCGGAGCTCGATTGCATGTATTAGCTCTAGAATTGCCACAGTTATCCAAGTAAAAGCGGAGATCCAAGAAACAACGGCTGTTGTAATGAGCTATTCGCGGCTTCACTTTAGATTCGTTTATGCGTAGACATGCATGGCTTAATCTTTGAGACAAGCATATGACCACTGGCAGGATCAACCAGGTAACTTCAATTAAGAAGAAGTCTCAGTAAAGAGACTAATCTGACGAAAACGTTCTACAAGAAAATCAGATCGTATTACGGTAGATGTCTTGCATTACGGTAAGTCATCTAGCGTTAACGATCGTATGTTCTTTGTGGTTCGTAAACGTCGATTGCCCGCACCATCTGCATCGTGCAGATATGGAACGTCAAGTGGAAAACATTTTAAATAACACCGTGACTCTAGTTTAAAACTCATGTAGTACATGAGACCATTGAGATACCAAAACGCAACTAACAGTTGACGTTTTAACTCTGGTTTAGCGATAAGTGATGTCCTCCGATCATCTGGGTGTGTTGTGCTGCCGTACCTGAAATTAAACAAAAAGTATTAAGTGAGTAAGTCAAATAAATGAAATAAAATAAAATCCCAAAAAAATAAATAGGTTGAGCAGCAAAAATTCATTTGTAAACCAAAAGCTTTCAAAGTGAACTTGAAAACTAAACTCTCTAACACATTTTAGACTAACGTGTATAAACAAAAACATCAGTGATCAATAGTTTCCGTACCGTAAAAATTTTCCCCCCAAACAATTCTTACCCCAAACCAAAAACATATTTAAACACAAACGTGTTTGAACACTGATGTTTCTTGTTCATCTCTCAGAATTCTTACCTAACGACTATTGCAACGCGCAAACGACTCGCCAGCAAGACCCTCCACAATCGGTGTTACTCGTTCATATTTCAGCGCGCAGGACAGCACACTCCTTGGGGGGACACGCACGCGCACGCTGCATCCACGCTGCCCGCTTGCTAACCTACATACAATCCTGACTAACAGCTTGTCTGCATCTCAGGCACGGAGCAATAAGAAGCTATGCTACTAATAACGTTCACAGTCTTGTGCCCATAACCCTCAAGTAAGTGAGTCTGTCTTCTATGTGCCCATAAAATAAATAGAATTCCGTTAGGTTATACAGTGAGTGAGAGAACTCCTCTAAAACAAAATTTATTGAGTGAGTGAGTGAGTGAGTGAGTTGAGTGGGTGAGTGAGTGAGTGAGTGAGTGAGTGAGTGAGTGAGTGCGTGAGTGAGTGAGTGAGTGAGTGCGTGAGTGAGTGAGTGAGTGAGTGAGTGAGTGAGTGAGTGAGTGAGTGTGCGTGAGTGAGCCAGTCTAGTCAGTTATAATAAACTGAAAGTTCGGAAAGTTCGGAAAATTCGGAAAATTCGGAAAGTTCGGAAAGTTCGGAAAATTCGGAAAATTCGGAAAGTTCGGAAAGTTCGTGAGTGGGTGAGTGAGTGAGTGAGTGAGTGAGTGAGTGAGTGAGTGAGTGAGTGAGTGTGCGTGAGTGAGCCAGTCTAGTCAGTTATGATAAACTGAAAGTTCGGAAAGTTCGGAAAATTCGGAAAATTCGGAAAGTTCGGAAAGTTCGGAAAATTCGGAAAATTCGGAAAGTTCGGAAAGTTCGTGAGTGGGTGAGTGAGTGAGTGAGTGAGTGAGTGAGTGAGTGAGATGAGTGAGTGAGTGAGTGTGCGTGAGTGAGCCAGTCTAGTCAGTTATGATAAACTGAAAGTTCGGAAAGTTCGGAAAGTTCGGAAAATTCGGAAAGTTCGGAAAGTTCGGAAAATTCGGAAAATTCGGAAAGTTCGGAAAGTTCGTGAGTGGGTGAGTGAGTGAGTGAGTGAGTGAGTGAGTGAGTGAGTGAGTGAGTGAGTGAGTGAGTGAGTGAGTGTGCGTGAG
>OZ038442.1:35164482-35166982 GCA_964036265.1 Daptonema setosum
TAGTAATATGCTTAAATTCAGCGGGTGTTCACGTCTGAATCGAGGCCGGAATATGGACAGAAGAATGGTTGCATGTGCAGTTCGCATTCTCTGCTTGAATTGATGCCAACATTACGGTCAGCTGTCAAAGTTACAACGCGAGTGTCGTGGCGCACGACGAATCGTACACGTAGCGACAGTCGGTCGTGCATTCAGCAACAGGCGTTAGCTGAAGTATTATATAAACGACCCTCGATCAGGCGTGGCAACAAGAATAATCTCGTTGCCGCCATGTGCGTTCGAGATGCCGATGCTCAATGTGTCTGCAATTCGCATTGAGTAACGCAGTTAGCTGCGCTCTTCATCGACCTGTGAGCCAAGTGATCCACTGTTTAGAATAGTACGTATTGTTTTAGTGATTAAGTGATCCACTGTTTAGAATAGTACGTATTGTTTTAGTGATTTTCGTTATTTTGGAGAGGTTTGTTTTGACGGCGGGAACGACTACACGTTACCTCATTAAACCTACTTCTTAGAAGAAGCGCAAGCAGACTGCCAATGGACGCGTGGCCAGGTGCACGTCGCCGCTGTGACATTCTGGATTAGGTGCCGTCAGATACTGGCGCAGGTTACATCGATTGTCCGGCACTCGGCCGCTGCAATCTGGAAGTTGACTTGGCGATGAATCGCTAAATCGTTGATGATCCTTCCGCAGGTTCACCTACGGAAACCTTGTTACGACTTTTGCCCGGTTCAAGCCGCTGCGATTAAATTGGTTTTCAATGCAAAACGAGCCGTGAAGCCCGTAAAGCGTCAATCCCCAGTCTTCTCGAAACGGCTCAGTTCCGGGCAGCGACGGGCGGTGTGTACAAAGGGCAGGGACGTAATCGATACGAGCTGATGACTCGCGTCTACTGGGAATTCCTCGTTCAAGGGACACATTTGCAAGTCCCGATCCCAATCACGAAGGATTTTCAAGGGGTTTCCCAATCTTTTCAAACAAGGTTTTCTAGCACGTTGATTCCTTCAGTGTAGCGCGCGTGCAGCCCCGGACATCTAAGGGCATCACAGACCTGTTATTGCTCCTTCTCATGCAGCTAAACACTGCTTGTCCCTCTAAGAAGTGTTGCGAACGTGAAGATTCGCCCACTAGTTAGTAGGTTGGAGTCTCGTTCGTTATCGGAATAAACCAGACAAATCAATCCACCAACTAAGAACGGCCATGCACCACCACCCACCGAATCAAGAAAGAGCTCTCAATCTGTCAATCCTTACGGTGTCCGGGCCGGGTGAGTTTTCCCGTGTTGAGTCAAATTAAGCCGCAGGCTCCACTCCTGGTGGTGCCCTTCCGTCAATTCCTTTAAGTTTCAGCTTTGCAACCATACTTCCCCCGGAACCTGAAGACTTTCGTTTCCGGTAAGCTCCCTGCTGGGTCTAAGAAAACACCAGCAGATCGCTAGTTGGCATAGTTTACGGTTAGAACTAGGGCGGTATCTGATCGCCTTCGAACCTCTAACTTTCGTTCTTGATTAATGAAAACATTCTTGGCAAATGCTTTCGCAGTAGTGCGTCATCCGACGATCCAAGAATTTCACCTCTAACGTCGGAGTACGAATCCCCCCGTCTGTCCCTCTTAATCATTCTCTTGTGCTCCGAAAACCAACAAAATAGAGCCAAAAGCCTATTCTATTATTCCATGCACGAATATTCAAGCAAATCGCTTGTTTTAAGCACTCTAATTTTTTCAAAGTAAACATGCTACCCACCCAGGTCACCCGGTTAAGAGCAACAAGGGTAAAGCAGCGATTCAGTGAAGGTCTTCAGTTCACGCCACAAAGGCGGACCTGGACGATCACGAAGATCCAACTACGAGCTTTTTAACCGCAGCAGCATAGATATACACTGGCGGAGCTGGAATTACCGCGGCTGCTGGCACCAGACTTGCCCTCCGCTAGGTCCTCGTTAAAGGATTTAGATTGTACTCATTCCGATGATAACTCGCTAGAGCGGGTTATCTCGTTATTTTTCGTCACTACCTCCTCGTGCCGAGAGTGGGTAATTTGCGCGCCTGCTGCCTTCCTTAGAAGTGGTAGCCGTTTCTCAGGCTCCCTCTCCGGAGTCGAACCCTGATTCTCCGTTATCCGTCAAAACCATGGTAGGCGTATAAACTACCATCGAAAGTTGATAAAGCAGACACTTGAAGGATATGTCGCCGGTGTGAAACCGAAGCGATCTGCGTAGTTATTCAGATTCACCAGAAAACGGCTTGCGCCGATTGGTTTTGGTCTAATAAATGCGCTCGTCCTGTTAAGTCGGAGCTCGATTGCATGTATTAGCTCTAGAATTGCCACAGTTATCCAAGTAAAAGCGGAGATCCAAGAAACAACGGCTGTTGTAATGAGCTATTCGCGGCTTCACTTTAGATTCGTTTATGCGTAGACATGCATGGCTTAATCTTTGAGACAAGCATATGACCACTGGCAGGATCAACCAGGTAACTTCAATTAAGAAGAAGTCTCAG
>OZ038442.1:35174482-35176982 GCA_964036265.1 Daptonema setosum
CAAAGGGCAGGGGACGTAATCGATACGAGCTGATGACTCGCGTCTACTGGGAATTCCTCGTTCAAGGGACACATTTGCAAGTCCCGATCCCAATCACGAAGGATTTTTCAAGGGGTTTCCCCAATCTTTTCAAACAAGGTTTTCTAGCACGTTGATTCCTTCAGTGTAGCGCGCGTGCAGCCCCGGACATCTAAGGGCATCACAGACCTGTTATTGCTCCTTCTCATGCAGCTAAACACTGCTTGTCCCTCTAAGAAGTGTTGCGAACGTGAAGATTCGCCCACTAGTTAGTAGGTTGGAGTCTCGTTCGTTATCGGAATAAACCAGACAAATCAATCCACCAACTAAGAACGGCCATGCACCACCACCCACCGAATCAAGAAAGAGCTCTCAATCTGTCAATCCTTACGGTGTCCGGGCCGGGTGAGTTTTCCCGTGTTGAGTCAAATTAAGCCGCAGGCTCCACTCCTGGTGGTGCCCTTCCGTCAATTCCTTTAAGTTTCAGCTTTGCAACCATACTTCCCCCGGAACCTGAAGACTTTCGTTTCCGGTAAGCTCCCTGCTGGGTCTAAGAAAACACCAGCAGATCGCTAGTTGGCATAGTTTACGGTTAGAACTAGGGCGGTATCTGATCGCCTTCGAACCTCTAACTTTCGTTCTTGATTAATGAAAACATTCTTGGCAAATGCTTTCGCAGTAGTGCGTCATCCGACGATCCAAGAATTTCCGTCGGAGTACGAATGCCCCCGTCTGTCCCTCTTAATCATTCTCTTGTGCTCCGAAAACCAACAAAATAGAGCCAAAAGCCTATTCTATTATTCCATGCACGAATATTCAAGCAAATCGCTTGTTTTAAGCACTCTAATTTTTTCAAAGTAAACATGCTACCCACCCAGGTCACCCGGTTAAGAGCAACAAGGGTAAAGCAGCGATTCAGTGAAGGTCTTCAGTTCACGCCACAAAGGCGGACCTGGACGATCACGAAGATCCAACTACGAGCTTTTTAACCGCAGCAGCATAGATATACACTGGCGGAGCTGGAATTACCGCGGCTGCTGGCACCAGACTTGCCCTCCGCTAGGTCCTCGTTAAAGGATTTAGATTGTACTCATTCCGATGATAACTCGCTAGAGCGGGTTATCTCGTTATTTTTCGTCACTACCTCCTCGTGCCGAGAGTGGGTAATTTGCGCGCCTGCTGCCTTCCTTAGAAGTGGTAGCCGTTTCTCAGGCTCCCTCTCCGGAGTCGAACCCTGATTCTCCGTTATCCGTCAAAACCATGGTAGGCGTATAAACTACCATCGAAAGTTGATAAAGCAGACACTTGAAGGATATGTCGCCGGTGTGAAACCGAAGCGATCTGCGTAGTTATTCAGATTCACCAGAAAACGGCTTGCGCCGATTGGTTTTGGTCTAATAAATGCGCTCGTCCTGTTAAGTCGGAGCTCGATTGCATGTATTAGCTCTAGAATTGCCACAGTTATCCAAGTAAAAGCGGAGATCCAAGAAACAACGGCTGTTGTAATGAGCTATTCGCGGCTTCACTTTAGATTCGTTTATGCGTAGACATGCATGGCTTAATCTTTGAGACAAGCATATGACCACTGGCAGGATCAACCAGGTAACTTCAATTAAGAAGAAGTCTCAGTAAAGAGACTAATCTGACGAAAACGTTCTACAAGAAAATCAGATCGTATTACGGTAGATGTCTTGCATTACGGTAAGTCATCTAGCGTTAACGATCGTATGTTCTTTGTGGTTCGTAAACGTCGATTGCCCGCACCATCTGCATCGTGCAGATATGGAACGTCAAGTGGAAAACATTTTAAATAACACCGTGACTCTAGTTTAAAACTCATGTAGTACATGAGACCATTGAGATACCAAAACGTAACTAACAGTTGACGTTTTAACTCTGGTTTAGCGATAAGTGATGTCCTCCGATCATCTGGGTGTGTTGTGCTGCCGTACCTGAAATTAAACAAAAAGTATTAAGTGAGTAAGTCAAATAAATGAAATAAAATAAAATCCCAAAAAAATAAATAGGTTGAGCAGCAAAAATTCATTTGTAAACCAAAAGCTTTCAAAGTGAACTTGAAAACTAAACTCTCTAACACATTTTAGACTAACGTGTATAAACAAAAACATCAGTGATCAATAGTTTCCGTACCGTAAAAATTTTCCCCCCAAACAATTCTTACCCCAAACCAAAAACATATTTAAACACAAACGTGTTTGAACACTGATGTTTCTTGTTCATCTCTCAGAATTCTTACCTAACGACTATTGCAACGCGCAAACGACTCGCCAGCAAGACCCTCCACAATCGGTGTTACTCGTTCATATTTCAGCGCGCAGGACAGCACACTCCTTGGGGGGACACGCACGCGCACGCTGCATCCACGCTGCCCGCTTGCTAACCTACATACAATCCTGACTAACAGCTTGTCTGCATCTCAGGCACGGAGCAATAAGAAGCTATGCTACTAATAACGTTCATA
>OZ038442.1:35181982-35186982 GCA_964036265.1 Daptonema setosum
GCTTCGGTTGCCCGAATCCTGTATCGTTAAACTTTACTTTCATTGCGCCTTCAGGTTTTACACCCTACAACTCGCATACATGTTAGACTCCTTGGTCCGTGTTTCAAGACGGGTCGGGTAGGTGACTGACTTGTTCACCAGCGAGTGCAAAAAGCGGATTGCCACCGATGATCAGCACATACGAAGATTCGTGCAAGCACGTCACCCCGCATATACCAACCACGACAACACACCGCATGTACATCTCTGCAGCTCATAACCGTAACTCGCACGAGTACTACTTGACAGCCCGATAACCACCGAAGCGGCACCTTCAATCTGCCGGCAATACTGGCGTGTTAGGGCCGCTAGTGCTACTCGGTCAAAATGCAACAATGGTACCGCACAGAACATCCAGCCGCAGTCTTACGATCTACAAACCGGTGCACGAACAGTTCCACTGCCTGAATCGACCGAGCATTTCGCAGCTCTACCCGTTTCCTTCTAAACAGTTTCACGTCCTCTTGAACTCTCTCTTCAAAGTTCTTTGCAACTTTCCCTCACGGTACTTGTTTGCTATTGGTCTCACAGTAATATTTAGCCTTAGGTGAAGCTTACCACCGACTTTGGGCTGCGATCTCAGACAACCCGACTCCAGAGTCTACCTTACCAGCAAACGATTTCTTCCTCACAGGTCTTGCACCTTCTGTGGACTGTGGCCCCAGTCAAGGGAACTCAGGAAGATACCGATGTCGGATAGGCATACTTGAACACCACAGGTCACACTGCTTAACAGCAGGGGATTCGGTGCTGGGCTAGTCTCCGTTCACTCGCCGTTACTAGGAGAATCATTGTTATTTTCTTTTCCTCCGCTTAGTAATATGCTTAAATTCAGCGGGTGTTCACGTCTGAATCGAGGCCGGAATATGGACAGAAGAATGGTTGCATGTGCAGTTCGCATTCTCTGCTTGAATTGATGCCAACATTACGGTCAGCTGTCAAAGTTACAACGCGAGTGTCGTGGCGCACGACGAATCGTACACGTAGCGACAGTCGGTCGTGCATTCAGCAACAGGCGTTAGCTGAAGTATTATATAAACGACCCTCGATCAGGCGTGGCAACAAGAATAATCTCGTTGCCGCCATGTGCGTTCGAGATGCCGATGCTCAATGTGTCTGCAATTCGCATTGAGTAACGCAGTTAGCTGCGCTCTTCATCGACCTGTGAGCCAAGTGATCCACTGTTTAGAATAGTACGTATTGTTTTAGTGATTTTCGTTATTTTGGAGAGGTTTGTTTTGACGGCGGGAACGACTACACGTTACCTCATTAAACCTACTTCTTAGAAGAAGCGCAAGCAGACTGCCAATGGACGCGTGGCCAGGTGCACGTCGCCGCTGTGACATTCTGGATTAGGTGCCGTCAGATACTGGCGCAGGTTACATCGATTGTCCGGCACTCGGCCGCTGCAATCTGGAAGTTGACTTGGCGATGAATCGCTAAATCGTTGATGATCCTTCCGCAGGTTCACCTACGGAAACCTTGTTACGACTTTTGCCCGGTTCAAGCCGCTGCGATTAAATTGGTTTTCAATGCAAAACGAGCCGTGAAGCCCGTAAAGCGTCAATCCCCAGTCTTCTCGAAACGGCTCAGTTCCGGGCAGCGACGGGCGGTGTGTACAAAGGGCAGGGACGTAATCGATACGAGCTGATGACTCGCGTCTACTGGGAATTCCTCGTTCAAGGGACACATTTGCAAGTCCCGATCCCAATCACGAAGGATTTTCAAGGGGTTTCCCAATCTTTTCAAACAAGGTTTTCTAGCACGTTGATTCCTTCAGTGTAGCGCGCGTGAAGAACGAAAGTTAGAGGTTCGAAGGCGATCAGATACCGCCCTAGTTCTAACCGTAAACTATGCCAACTAGCGATCTGCTGGTGTTTTCTTAGACCCAGCAGGGAGCTTACCGGAAACGAAAGTCTTCAGGTTCCGGGGGAAGTATGGTTACAAATCAATCCACCAACTAAGAACGGCCATGCACCACCACCCACCGAATCAAGAAAGAGCTCTCAATCTGTCAATCCTTACGGTGTCCGGGCCGGGTGAGTTTTCCCGTGTTGAGTCAAATTAAGCCGCAGGCTCCACTCCTGGTGGTGCCCTTCCGTCAATTCCTTTAAGTTTCAGCTTTGCAACCATACTTCCCCCGGAACCTGAAGACTTTCGTTTCCGGTAAGCTCCCTGCTGGGTCTAAGAAAACACCAGCAGATCGCTAGTTGGCATAGTTTACGGTTAGAACTAGGGCGGTATCTGATCGCCTTCGAACCTCTAACTTTCGTTCTTGATTAATGAAAACATTCTTGGCAAATGCTTTCGCAGTAGTGCGTCATCCGACGATCCAAGAATTTCACCTCTAACGTCGGAGTACGAATGCCCCCGTCTGTCCCTCTTAATCATTCTCTTGTGCTCCGAAAACCAACAAAATAGAGCCAAAAGCCTATTCTATTATTCCATGCACGAATATTCAAGCAAATCGCTTGTTTTAAGCACTCTAATTTTTTCAAAGTAAACATGCTACCCACCCAGGTCACCCGGTTAAGAGCAACAAGGGTAAAGCAGCGATTCAGTGAAGGTCTTCAGTTCACGCCACAAAGGCGGACCTGGACGATCACGAAGATCCAACTACGAGCTTTTTAACCGCAGCAGCATAGATATACACTGGCGGAGCTGGAATTACCGCGGCTGCTGGCACCAGACTTGCCCTCCGCTAGGTCCTCGTTAAAGGATTTAGATTGTACTCATTCCGATGATAACTCGCTAGAGCGGGTTATCTCGTTATTTTTCGTCACTACCTCCTCGTGCCGAGAGTGGGTAATTTGCGCGCCTGCTGCCTTCCTTAGAAGTGGTAGCCGTTTCTCAGGCTCCCTCTCCGGAGTCGAACCCTGATTCTCCGTTATCCGTCAAAACCATGGTAGGCGTATAAACTACCATCGAAAGTTGATAAAGCAGACACTTGAAGGATATGTCGCCGGTGTGAAACCGAAGCGATCTGCGTAGTTATTCAGATTCACCAGAAAACGGCTTGCGCCGATTGGTTTTGGTCTAATAAATGCGCTCGTCCTGTTAAGTCGGAGCTCGATTGCATGTATTAGCTCTAGAATTGCCACAGTTATCCAAGTAAAAGCGGAGATCCAAGAAACAACGGCTGTTGTAATGAGCTATTCGCGGCTTCACTTTAGATTCGTTTATGCGTAGACATGCATGGCTTAATCTTTGAGACAAGCATATGACCACTGGCAGGATCAACCAGGTAACTTCAATTAAGAAGAAGTCTCAGTAAAGAGACTAATCTGACGAAAACGTTCTACAAGAAAATCAGATCGTATTACGGTAGATGTCTTGCATTACGGTAAGTCATCTAGCGTTAACGATCGTATGTTCTTTGTGGTTCGTAAACGTCGATTGCCCGCACCATCTGCATCGTGCAGATATGGAACGTCAAGTGGAAAACATTTTAAATAACACCGTGACTCTAGTTTAAAACTCATGTAGTACATGAGACCATTGAGATACCAAAACGCAACTAACAGTTGACGTTTTAACTCTGGTTTAGCGATAAGTGATGTCCTCCGATCATCTGGGTGTGTTGTGCTGCCGTACCTGAAATTAAACAAAAAGTATTAAGTGAGTAAGTCAAATAAATGAAATAAAATAAAATCCCAAAAAAATAAATAGGTTGAGCAGCAAAAATTCATTTGTAAACCAAAAGCTTTCAAAGTGAACTTGAAAACTAAACTCTCTAACACATTTTAGACTAACGTGTATAAACAAAAACATCAGTGATCAATAGTTTCCGTACCGTAAAAATTTTCCCCCCAAACAATTCTTACCCCAAACCAAAAACATATTTAAACACAAACGTGTTTGAACACTGATGTTTCTTGTTCATCTCTCAGAATTCTTACCTAACGACTATTGCAACGCGCAAACGACTCGCCAGCAAGACCCTCCACAATCGGTGTTACTCGTTCATATTTCAGCGCGCAGGACAGCACACTCCTTGGGGGGACACGCACGCGCACGCTGCATCCACGCTGCCCGCTTGCTAACCTACATACAATCCTGACTAACAGCTTGTCTGCATCTCAGGCACGGAGCAATAAGAAGCTATGCTACTGATAACGTTCACAGTCTTGTGCCCATAACCCTCAAGTAAGTGAGTCTGTCTTCTATGTGCCCATAAAATAAATAGAATTCCGTTAGGTTATACAGTGAGTGAGAGAACTCCTCTAAAACAAAATTTATTGAGTGAGTGAGTGAGTGAGTGAGTTGAGTGGGTGAGTGAGTGAGTGAGTGAGTGAGTGAGTGAGTGAGTGCGTGAGTGAGTGAGTGAGTGAGTGCGTGAGTGAGTGAGTGAGTGAGTGAGTGAGTGAGTGAGTGAGTGAGTGTGCGTGAGTGAGCCAGTCTAGTCAGTTATAATAAACTGAAAGTTCGGAAAGTTCGGAAAATTCGGAAAATTCGGAAAGTTCGGAAAGTTCGGAAAATTCGGAAAATTCGGAAAGTTCGGAAAGTTCGTGAGTGGGTGAGTGAGTGAGTGAGTGAGTGAGTGAGTGAGTGAGTGAGTGAGTGAGTGTGCGTGAGTGAGCCAGTCTAGTCAGTTATGATAAACTGAAAGTTCGGAAAGTTCGGAAAATTCGGAAAATTCGGAAAGTTCGGAAAGTTCGGAAAATTCGGAAAATTCGGAAAGTTCGGAAAGTTCGTGAGTGGGTGAGTGAGTGAGTGAGTGAGTGAGTGAGTGAGTGAGATGAGTGAGTGAGTGAGTGTGCGTGAGTGAGCCAGTCTAGTCAGTTATGATAAACTGAAAGTTCGGAAAGTTCGGAAAGTTCGGAAAATTCGGAAAGTTCGGAAAGTTCGGAAAATTCGGAAAATTCGGAAAGTTCGGAAAGTTCGTGAGTGGGTGAGTGAGTGAGTGAGTGAGTGAGTGAGTGAGTGAGTGAGTGAGTGAGTGAGTGAGTGAGTGAGTGTGC
>OZ038442.1:35191982-35194482 GCA_964036265.1 Daptonema setosum
GGTGTTCACGTCTGAATCGAGGCCGGAATATGGACAGAAGAATGGTTGCATGTGCAGTTCGCATTCTCTGCTTGAATTGATGCCAACATTACGGTCAGCTGTCAAAGTTACAACGCGAGTGTCGTGGCGCACGACGAATCGTACACGTAGCGACAGTCGGTCGTGCATTCAGCAACAGGCGTTAGCTGAAGTATTATATAAACGACCCTCGATCAGGCGTGGCAACAAGAATAATCTCGTTGCCGCCATGTGCGTTCGAGATGCCGATGCTCAATGTGTCTGCAATTCGCATTGAGTAACGCAGTTAGCTGCGCTCTTCATCGACCTGTGAGCCAAGTGATCCACTGTTTAGAATAGTACGTATTGTTTTAGTGATTTTCGTTATTTTGGAGAGGTTTGTTTTGACGGCGGGAACGACTACACGTTACCTCATTAAACCTACTTCTTAGAAGAAGCGCAAGCAGACTGCCAATGGACGCGTGGCCAGGTGCACGTCGCCGCTGTGACATTCTGGATTAGGTGCCGTCAGATACTGGCGCAGGTTACATCGATTGTCCGGCACTCGGCCGCTGCAATCTGGAAGTTGACTTGGCGATGAATCGCTAAATCGTTGATGATCCTTCCGCAGGTTCACCTACGGAAACCTTGTTACGACTTTTGCCCGGTTCAAGCCGCTGCGATTAAATTGGTTTTCAATGCAAAACGAGCCGTGAAGCCCGTAAAGCGTCAATCCCCAGTCTTCTCGAAACGGCTCAGTTCCGGGCAGCGACGGGCGGTGTGTACAAAGGGCAGGGACGTAATCGATACGAGCTGATGACTCGCGTCTACTGGGAATTCCTCGTTCAAGGGACACATTTGCAAGTCCCGATCCCAATCACGAAGGATTTTCAAGGGGTTTCCCAATCTTTTCAAACAAGGTTTTCTAGCACGTTGATTCCTTCAGTGTAGCGCGCGTGCAGCCCCGGACATCTAAGGGCATCACAGACCTGTTATTGCTCCTTCTCATGCAGCTAAACACTGCTTGTCCCTCTAAGAAGTGTTGCGAACGTGAAGATTCGCCCACTAGTTAGTAGGTTGGAGTCTCGTTCGTTATCGGAATAAACCAGACAAATCAATCCACCAACTAAGAACGGCCATGCACCACCACCCACCGAATCAAGAAAGAGCTCTCAATCTGTCAATCCTTACGGTGTCCGGGCCGGGTGAGTTTTCCCGTGTTGAGTCAAATTAAGCCGCAGGCTCCACTCCTGGTGGTGCCCTTCCGTCAATTCCTTTAAGTTTCAGCTTTGCAACCATACTTCCCCCGGAACCTGAAGACTTTCGTTTCCGGTAAGCTCCCTGCTGGGTCTAAGAAAACACCAGCAGATCGCTAGTTGGCATAGTTTACGGTTAGAACTAGGGCGGTATCTGATCGCCTTCGAACCTCTAACTTTCGTTCTTGATTAATGAAAACATTCTTGGCAAATGCTTTCGCAGTAGTGCGTCATCCGACGATCCAAGAATTTCACCTCTAACGTCGGAGTACGAATGCCCCCGTCTGTCCCTCTTAATCATTCTCTTGTGCTCCGAAAACCAACAAAATAGAGCCAAAAGCCTATTCTATTATTCCATGCACGAATATTCAAGCAAATCGCTTGTTTTAAGCACTCTAATTTTTTCAAAGTAAACATGCTACCCACCCAGGTCACCCGGTTAAGAGCAACAAGGGTAAAGCAGCGATTCAGTGAAGGTCTTCAGTTCACGCCACAAAGGCGGACCTGGACGATCACGAAGATCCAACTACGAGCTTTTTAACCGCAGCAGCATAGATATACACTGGCGGAGCTGGAATTACCGCGGCTGCTGGCACCAGACTTGCCCTCCGCTAGGTCCTCGTTAAAGGATTTAGATTGTACTCATTCCGATGATAACTCGCTAGAGCGGGTTATCTCGTTATTTTTCGTCACTACCTCCTCGTGCCGAGAGTGGGTAATTTGCGCGCCTGCTGCCTTCCTTAGAAGTGGTAGCCGTTTCTCAGGCTCCCTCTCCGGAGTCGAACCCTGATTCTCCGTTATCCGTCAAAACCATGGTAGGCGTATAAACTACCATCGAAAGTTGATAAAGCAGACACTTGAAGGATATGTCGCCGGTGTGAAACCGAAGCGATCTGCGTAGTTATTCAGATTCACCAGAAAACGGCTTGCGCCGATTGGTTTTGGTCTAATAAATGCGCTCGTCCTGTTAAGTCGGAGCTCGATTGCATGTATTAGCTCTAGAATTGCCACAGTTATCCAAGTAAAAGCGGAGATCCAAGAAACAACGGCTGTTGTAATGAGCTATTCGCGGCTTCACTTTAGATTCGTTTATGCGTAGACATGCATGGCTTAATCTTTGAGACAAGCATATGACCACTGGCAGGATCAACCAGGTAACTTCAATTAAGAAGAAGTCTCAGTAAAGAGACTAATCTGACGAAAACGTTCTACAAGAAAATCAGATCGTATTACGGTAGATGTCTTGC
>OZ038442.1:35201982-35204482 GCA_964036265.1 Daptonema setosum
ACATTTGCAAGTCCCGATCCCAATCACGAAGGATTTTCAAGGGGTTTCCCAATCTTTTCAAACAAGGTTTTCTAGCACGTTGATTCCTTCAGTGTAGCGCGCGTGCAGCCCCGGACATCTAAGGGCATCACAGACCTGTTATTGCTCCTTCTCATGCAGCTAAACACTGCTTGTCCCTCTAAGAAGTGTTGCGAACGTGAAGATTCGCCCACTAGTTAGTAGGTTGGAGTCTCGTTCGTTATCGGAATAAACCAGACAAATCAATCCACCAACTAAGAACGGCCATGCACCACCACCCACCGAATCAAGAAAGAGCTCTCAATCTGTCAATCCTTACGGTGTCCGGGCCGGGTGAGTTTTCCCGTGTTGAGTCAAATTAAGCCGCAGGCTCCACTCCTGGTGGTGCCCTTCCGTCAATTCCTTTAAGTTTCAGCTTTGCAACCATACTTCCCCCGGAACCTGAAGACTTTCGTTTCCGGTAAGCTCCCTGCTGGGTCTAAGAAAACACCAGCAGATCGCTAGTTGGCATAGTTTACGGTTAGAACTAGGGCGGTATCTGATCGCCTTCGAACCTCTAACTTTCGTTCTTGATTAATGAAAACATTCTTGGCAAATGCTTTCGCAGTAGTGCGTCATCCGACGATCCAAGAATTTCACCTCTAACGTCGGAGTACGAATGCCCCCGTCTGTCCCTCTTAATCATTCTCTTGTGCTCCGAAAACCAACAAAATAGAGCCAAAAGCCTATTCTATTATTCCATGCACGAATATTCAAGCAAATCGCTTGTTTTAAGCACTCTAATTTTTTCAAAGTAAACATGCTACCCACCCAGGTCACCCGGTTAAGAGCAACAAGGGTAAAGCAGCGATTCAGTGAAGGTCTTCAGTTCACGCCACAAAGGCGGACCTGGACGATCACGAAGATCCAACTACGAGCTTTTTAACCGCAGCAGCATAGATATACACTGGCGGAGCTGGAATTACCGCGGCTGCTGGCACCAGACTTGCCCTCCGCTAGGTCCTCGTTAAAGGATTTAGATTGTACTCATTCCGATGATAACTCGCTAGAGCGGGTTATCTCGTTATTTTTCGTCACTACCTCCTCGTGCCGAGAGTGGGTAATTTGCGCGCCTGCTGCCTTCCTTAGAAGTGGTAGCCGTTTCTCAGGCTCCCTCTCCGGAGTCGAACCCTGATTCTCCGTTATCCGTCAAAACCATGGTAGGCGTATAAACTACCATCGAAAGTTGATAAAGCAGACACTTGAAGGATATGTCGCCGGTGTGAAACCGAAGCGATCTGCGTAGTTATTCAGATTCACCAGAAAACGGCTTGCGCCGATTGGTTTTGGTCTAATAAATGCGCTCGTCCTGTTAAGTCGGAGCTCGATTGCATGTATTAGCTCTAGAATTGCCACAGTTATCCAAGTAAAAGCGGAGATCCAAGAAACAACGGCTGTTGTAATGAGCTATTCGCGGCTTCACTTTAGATTCGTTTATGCGTAGACATGCATGGCTTAATCTTTGAGACAAGCATATGACCACTGGCAGGATCAACCAGGTAACTTCAATTAAGAAGAAGTCTCAGTAAAGAGACTAATCTGACGAAAACGTTCTACAAGAAAATCAGATCGTATTACGGTAGATGTCTTGCATTACGGTAAGTCATCTAGCGTTAACGATCGTATGTTCTTTGTGGTTCGTAAACGTCGATTGCCCGCACCATCTGCATCGTGCAGATATGGAACGTCAAGTGGAAAACATTTTAAATAACACCGTGACTCTAGTTTAAAACTCATGTAGTACATGAGACCATTGAGATACCAAAACGCAACTAACAGTTGACGTTTTAACTCTGGTTTAGCGATAAGTGATGTCCTCCGATCATCTGGGTGTGTTGTGCTGCCGTACCTGAAATTAAACAAAAAGTATTAAGTGAGTAAGTCAAATAAATGAAATAAAATAAAATCCCAAAAAAATAAATAGGTTGAGCAGCAAAAATTCATTTGTAAACCAAAAGCTTTCAAAGTGAACTTGAAAACTAAACTCTCTAACACATTTTAGACTAACGTGTATAAACAAAAACATCAGTGATCAATAGTTTCCGTACCGTAAAAATTTTCCCCCCAAACAATTCTTACCCCAAACCAAAAACATATTTAAACACAAACGTGTTTGAACACTGATGTTTCTTGTTCATCTCTCAGAATTCTTACCTAACGACTATTGCAACGCGCAAACGACTCGCCAGCAAGACCCTCCACAATCGGTGTTACTCGTTCATATTTCAGCGCGCAGGACAGCACACTCCTTGGGGGGACACGCACGCGCACGCTGCATCCACGCTGCCCGCTTGCTAACCTACATACAATCCTGACTAACAGCTTGTCTGCATCTCAGGCACGGAGCAATAAGAAGCTATGCTACTAATAACGTTCACAGTCTTGTGCCCATAACCCTCAAGTAAGTGAGTCTGTCTTCTATGTGCCCATAAAATAAATAGAA
>OZ038442.1:35209482-35214482 GCA_964036265.1 Daptonema setosum
CATGTTAGACTCCTTGGTCCGTGTTTCAAGACGGGTCGGGTAGGTGACTGACTTGTTCACCAGCGAGTGCAAAAAGCGGATTGCCACCGATGATCAGCACATACGAAGATTCGTGCAAGCACGTCACCCCGCATATACCAACCACGACAACACACCGCATGTACATCTCTGCAGCTCATAACCGTAACTCGCACGAGTACTACTTGACAGCCCGATAACCACCGAAGCGGCACCTTCAATCTGCCGGCAATACTGGCGTGTTAGGGCCGCTAGTGCTACTCGGTCAAAATGCAACAATGGTACCGCACAGAACATCCAGCCGCAGTCTTACGATCTACAAACCGGTGCACGAACAGTTCCACTGCCTGAATCGACCGAGCATTTCGCAGCTCTACCCGTTTCCTTCTAAACAGTTTCACGTCCTCTTGAACTCTCTCTTCAAAGTTCTTTGCAACTTTCCCTCACGGTACTTGTTTGCTATTGGTCTCACAGTAATATTTAGCCTTAGGTGAAGCTTACCACCGACTTTGGGCTGCGATCTCAGACAACCCGACTCCAGAGTCTACCTTACCAGCAAACGATTTCTTCCTCACAGGTCTTGCACCTTCTGTGGACTGTGGCCCCAGTCAAGGGAACTCAGGAAGATACCGATGTCGGATAGGCATACTTGAACACCACAGGTCACACTGCTTAACAGCAGGGGATTCGGTGCTGGGCTAGTCTCCGTTCACTCGCCGTTACTAGGAGAATCATTGTTATTTTCTTTTCCTCCGCTTAGTAATATGCTTAAATTCAGCGGGTGTTCACGTCTGAATCGAGGCCGGAATATGGACAGAAGAATGGTTGCATGTGCAGTTCGCATTCTCTGCTTGAATTGATGCCAACATTACGGTCAGCTGTCAAAGTTACAACGCGAGTGTCGTGGCGCACGACGAATCGTACACGTAGCGACAGTCGGTCGTGCATTCAGCAACAGGCGTTAGCTGAAGTATTATATAAACGACCCTCGATCAGGCGTGGCAACAAGAATAATCTCGTTGCCGCCATGTGCGTTCGAGATGCCGATGCTCAATGTGTCTGCAATTCGCATTGAGTAACGCAGTTAGCTGCGCTCTTCATCGACCTGTGAGCCAAGTGATCCACTGTTTAGAATAGTACGTATTGTTTTAGTGATTTTCGTTATTTTGGAGAGGTTTGTTTTGACGGCGGGAACGACTACACGTTACCTCATTAAACCTACTTCTTAGAAGAAGCGCAAGCAGACTGCCAATGGACGCGTGGCCAGGTGCACGTCGCCGCTGTGACATTCTGGATTAGGTGCCGTCAGATACTGGCGCAGGTTACATCGATTGTCCGGCACTCGGCCGCTGCAATCTGGAAGTTGACTTGGCGATGAATCGCTAAATCGTTGATGATCCTTCCGCAGGTTCACCTACGGAAACCTTGTTACGACTTTTGCCCGGTTCAAGCCGCTGCGATTAAATTGGTTTTCAATGCAAAACGAGCCGTGAAGCCCGTAAAGCGTCAATCCCCAGTCTTCTCGAAACGGCTCAGTTCCGGGCAGCGACGGGCGGTGTGTACAAAGGGCAGGGACGTAATCGATACGAGCTGATGACTCGCGTCTACTGGGAATTCCTCGTTCAAGGGACACATTTGCAAGTCCCGATCCCAATCACGAAGGATTTTCAAGGGGTTTCCCAATCTTTTCAAACAAGGTTTTCTAGCACGTTGATTCCTTCAGTGTAGCGCGCGTGCAGCCCCGGACATCTAAGGGCATCACAGACCTGTTATTGCTCCTTCTCATGCAGCTAAACACTGCTTGTCCCTCTAAGAAGTGTTGCGAACGTGAAGATTCGCCCACTAGTTAGTAGGTTGGAGTCTCGTTCGTTATCGGAATAAACCAGACAAATCAATCCACCAACTAAGAACGGCCATGCACCACCACCCACCGAATCAAGAAAGAGCTCTCAATCTGTCAATCCTTACGGTGTCCGGGCCGGGTGAGTTTTCCCGTGTTGAGTCAAATTAAGCCGCAGGCTCCACTCCTGGTGGTGCCCTTCCGTCAATTCCTTTAAGTTTCAGCTTTGCAACCATACTTCCCCCGGAACCTGAAGACTTTCGTTTCCGGTAAGCTCCCTGCTGGGTCTAAGAAAACACCAGCAGATCGCTAGTTGGCATAGTTTACGGTTAGAAATAGGGCGGTATCTGATCGCCTTCGAACCTCTAACTTTCGTTCTTGATTAATGAAAACATTCTTGGCAAATGCTTTCGCAGTAGTGCGTCATCCGACGATCCAAGAATTTCACCTCTAACGTCGGAGTACGAATGCCCCCGTCTGTCCCTCTTAATCATTCTCTTGTGCTCCGAAAACCAACAAAATAGAGCCAAAAGCCTATTCTATTATTCCATGCACGAATATTCAAGCAAATCGCTTGTTTTAAGCACTCTAATTTTTTCAAAGTAAACATGCTACCCACCCAGGTCACCCGGTTAAGAGCAACAAGGGTAAAGCAGCGATTCAGTGAAGGTCTTCAGTTCACGCCACAAAGGCGGACCTGGACGATCACGAAGATCCAACTACGAGCTTTTAAACCGCAGCAGCATAGATATACACTGGCGGAGCTGGAATTACCGCGGCTGCTGGCACCAGACTTGCCCTCCGCTAGGTCCTCGTTAAAGGATTTAGATTGTACTCATTCCGATGATAACTCGCTAGAGCGGGTTATCTCGTTATTTTTCGTCACTACCTCCTCGTGCCGAGAGTGGGTAATTTGCGCGCCTGCTGCCTTCCTTAGAAGTGGTAGCCGTTTCTCAGGCTCCCTCTCCGGAGTCGAACCCTGATTCTCCGTTATCCGTCAAAACCATGGTAGGCGTATAAACTACCATCGAAAGTTGATAAAGCAGACACTTGAAGGATATGTCGCCGGTGTGAAACCGAAGCGATCTGCGTAGTTATTCAGATTCACCAGAAAACGGCTTGCGCCGATTGGTTTTGGTCTAATAAATGCGCTCGTCCTGTTAAGTCGGAGCTCGATTGCATGTATTAGCTCTAGAATTGCCACAGTTATCCAAGTAAAAGCGGAGATCCAAGAAACAACGGCTGTTGTAATGAGCTATTCGCGGCTTCACTTTAGATTCGTTTATGCGTAGACATGCATGGCTTAATCTTTGAGACAAGCATATGACCACTGGCAGGATCAACCAGGTAACTTCAATTAAGAAGAAGTCTCAGTAAAGAGACTAATCTGACGAAAACGTTCTACAAGAAAATCAGATCGTATTACGGTAGATGTCTTGCATTACGGTAAGTCATCTAGCGTTAACGATCGTATGTTCTTTGTGGTTCGTAAACGTCGATTGCCCGCACCATCTGCATCGTGCAGATATGGAACGTCAAGTGGAAAACATTTTAAATAACACCGTGACTCTAGTTTAAAACTCATGTAGTACATGAGACCATTGAGATACCAAAACGCAACTAACAGTTGACGATTTAACTCTGGTTTAGCGATAAGTGATGTCCTCCGATCATCTGGGTGTGTTGTGCTGCCGTACCTGAAATTAAACAAAAAGTATTAAGTGAGTAAGTCAAATAAATGAAATAAAATAAAATCCCAAAAAAATAAATAGGTTGAGCAGCAAAAATTCATTTGTAAACCAAAAGCTTTCAAAGTGAACTTGAAAACTAAACTCTCTAACACATTTTAGACTAACGTGTATAAACAAAAACATCAGTGATCAATAGTTTCCGTACCGTAAAAATTTTCCCCCCAAACAATTCTTACCCCAAACCAAAAACATATTTAAACACAAACGTGTTTGAACACTGATGTTTCTTGTTCATCTCTCAGAATTCTTACCTAACGACTATTGCAACGCGCAAACGACTCGCCAGCAAGACCCTCCACAATCGGTGTTACTCGTTCATATTTCAGCGCGCAGGACAGCACACTCCTTGGGGGGACACGCACGCGCACGCTGCATCCACGCTGCCCGCTTGCTAACCTATATACAATCCTGACTAACAGCTTGTCTGCATCTCAGGCACGGAGCAATAAGAAGCTATGCTACTAATAACGTTCACAGTCTTGTGCCCATAACCCTCAAGTAAGTGAGTCTGTCTTCTATGTGCCCATAAAATAAATAGAATTCCGTTAGGTTATACAGTGAGTGAGAGAACTCCTCTAAAACAAAATTTATTGAGTGAGTGAGTGAGTGAGTGAGTTGAGTGGGTGAGTGAGTGAGTGAGTGAGTGAGTGAGTGAGTGAGTGCGTGAGTGAGTGAGTGAGTGAGTGCGTGCGTGAGTGAGTGAGTGAGTGAGTGAGTGAGTGAGTGAGTGAGTGTGCGTGAGTGAGCCAGTCTAGTCAGTTATAATAAACTGAAAGTTCGGAAAGTTCGGAAAATTCGGAAAATTCGGAAAGTTCGGAAAGTTCGGAAAATTCGGAAAATTCGGAAAGTTCGGAAAATTCGTGAGTGGGTGAGTGAGTGAGTGAGTGAGTGAGTGAGTGAGTGAGTGAGTGAGTGAGTGTGCGTGAGTGAGCCAGTCTAGTCAGTTATGATAAACTGAAAGTTCGGAAAGTTCGGAAAATTCGGAAAATTCGGAAAGTTCGGAAAGTTCGGAAAATTCGGAAAATTCGGAAAGTTCGGAAAGTTCGTGAGTGGGTGAGTGAGTGAGTGAGTGAGTGAGTGAGTGAGTGAGATGAGTGAGTGAGTGAGTGTGCGTGAGTGAGCCAGTCTAGTCAGTTATGATAAACTGAAAGTTCGGAAAGTTCGGAAAGTTCGGAAAATTCGGAAAGTTCGGAAAGTTCGGAAAATTCGGAAAATTCGGAAAGTTCGGAAAGTTCGTGAGTGGGTGAGTGAGTGAGTGAGTGAGTGAGTGAGTGAGTGAGTGAGTGAGTGAGTGAGTGAGTGAGTGAGTGTGCGTGAGTGAGCCAGTCTAGTCAGTTATAATAAACTGAATGTTCGGAAAGTTCGGAAAGTTCGGAAAATTCGGAAAATTC
>OZ038442.1:35219482-35222176 GCA_964036265.1 Daptonema setosum
TGCATGTGCAGTTCGCATTCTCTGCTTGAATTGATGCCAACATTACGGTCAGCTGTCAAAGTTACAACGCGAGTGTCGTGGCGCACGACGATTCGTACACGTAGCGACAGTCGGTCGTGCATTCAGCAACAGGCGTTAGCTGAAGCATTATATAAACGACCCTCGATCAGGCGTGGCAACAAGAATAATCTCGTTGCCGCCATGTGCGTTCGAGATGCCGATGCTCAATGTGTCTGCAATTCGCATTGAGTAACGCAGTTAGCTGCGCTCTTCATCGACCTGTGAGCCAAGTGATCCACTGTTTAGAATAGTACGTATTGTTTTAGTGATTTTCGTTATTTTGGAGAGGTTTGTTTTGACGGCGGGAACGACTACACGTTACCTCATTAAACCTACTTCTTAGAAGAAGCGCAAGCAGACTGCCAATGGACGCGTGGCCAGGTGCACGTCGCCGCTGTGACATTCTGGATTAGGTGCCGTCAGATACTGGCGCAGGTTACATCGATTGTCCGGCACTCGGCCGCTGCAATCTGGAAGTTGACTTGGCGATGAATCGCTAAATCGTTGATGATCCTTCCGCAGGTTCACCTACGGAAACCTTGTTACGACTTTTGCCCGGTTCAAGCCGCTGCGATTAAATTGGTTTTCAATGCAAAACGAGCCGTGAAGCCCGTAAAGCGTCAATCCCCAGTCTTCTCGAAACGGCTCAGTTCCGGGCAGCGACGGGCGGTGGGTACAAAGGGCAGGGACGTAATCGATACGAGCTGATGACTCGCGTCTACTGGGAATTCCTCGTTCAAGGGACACATTTGCAAGTCCCGATCCCAATCACGAAGGATTTTCAAGGGGTTTCCCAATCTTTTCAAACAAGGTTTTCTAGCACGTTGATTCCTTCAGTGTAGCGCGCGTGCAGCCCCGGACATCTAAGGGCATCACAGACCTGTTATTGCTCCTTCTCATGCAGCTAAACACTGCTTGTCCCTCTAAGAAGTGTTGCGAACGTGAAGATTCGCCCACTAGTTAGTAGGTTGGAGTCTCGTTCGTTATCGGAATAAACCAGACAAATCAATCCACCAACTAAGAACGGCCATGCACCACCACCCACCGAATCAAGAAAGAGCTCTCAATCTGTCAATCCTTACGGTGTCCGGGCCGGGTGAGTTTTCCCGTGTTGAGTCAAATTAAGCCGCAGGCTCCACTCCTGGTGGTGCCCTTCCGTCAATTCCTTTAAGTTTCAGCTTTGCAACCATACTTCCCCCGGAACCTGAAGACTTTCGTTTCCGGTAAGCTCCCTGCTGGGTCTAAGAAAACACCAGCAGATCGCTAGTTGGCATAGTTTACGGTTAGAACTAGGGCGGTATCTGATCGCCTTCGAACCTCTAACTTTCGTTCTTGATTAATGAAAACATTCTTGGCAAATGCTTTCGCAGTAGTGCGTCATCCGACGATCCAAGAATTTCACCTCTAACGTCGGAGTACGAATGCCCCCGTCTGTCCCTCTTAATCATTCTCTTGTGCTCCGAAAACCAACAAAATAGAGCCAAAAGCCTATTCTATTATTCCATGCACGAATATTCAAGCAAATCGCTTGTTTTAAGCACTCTAATTTTTTCAAAGTAAACATGCTACCCACCCAGGTCACCCGGTTAAGAGCAACAAGGGTAAAGCAGCGATTCAGTGAAGGTCTTCAGTTCACGCCACAAAGGCGGACCTGGACGATCACGAAGATCCAACTACGAGCTTTTTAACCGCAGCAGCATAGATATACACTGGCGGAGCTGGAATTACCGCGGCTGCTGGCACCAGACTTGCCCTCCGCTAGGTCCTCGTTAAAGGATTTAGATTGTACTCATTCCGATGATAACTCGCTAGAGCGGGTTATCTCGTTATTTTTCGTCACTACCTCCTCGTGCCGAGAGTGGGTAATTTGCGCGCCTGCTGCCTTCCTTAGAAGTGGTAGCCGTTTCTCAGGCTCCCTCTCCGGAGTCGAACCCTGATTCTCCGTTATCCGTCAAAACCATGGTAGGCGTATAAACTACCATCGAAAGTTGATAAAGCAGACACTTGAAGGATATGTCGCCGGTGTGAAACCGAAGCGATCTGCGTAGTTATTCAGATTCACCAGAAAACGGCTTGCGCCGATTGGTTTTGGTCTAATAAATGCGCTCGTCCTGTTAAGTCGGAGCTCGATTGCATGTATTAGCTCTAGAATTGCCACAGTTATCCAAGTAAAAGCGGAGATCCAAGAAACAACGGCTGTTGTAATGAGCTATTCGCGGCTTCACTTTAGATTCGTTTATGCGTAGACATGCATGGCTTAATCTTTGAGACAAGCATATGACCACTGGCAGGATCAACCAGGTAACTTCAATTAAGAAGAAGTCTCAGTAAAGAGACTAATCTGACGAAAACGTTCTACAAGAAAATCAGATCGTATTACGGTAGATGTCTTGCATTACGGTAAGTCATCTAGCGTTAACGATCGTATGTTCTTTGTGGTTTGTAAACGTCGATTGCCCGCACCATCTGCATCGTGCAGATATGGAACGTCAAGTGGAAAACATTTTAAATAACACCGTGACTCTAGTTTAAAACTCATGTAGTACATGAGACCATTGAGATACCAAAACGCAACTAACAGTTGACGTTTTAACTCTGGTTTAGCGATAAGTGATGTCCTCCGATCATCTGGGT
>OZ038442.1:35222376-35224876 GCA_964036265.1 Daptonema setosum
ATCTGATCGCCTTCGAACCTCTAACTTTCGTTCTTGATTAATGAAAACATTCTTGGCAAATGCTTTCGCAGTAGTGCGTCATCCGACGATCCAAGAATTTCACCTCTAACGTCGGAGTACGAATGCCCCCGTCTGTCCCTCTTAATCATTCTCTTGTGCTCCGAAAACCAACAAAATAGAGCCAAAAGCCTATTCTATTATTCCATGCACGAATATTCAAGCAAATCGCTTGTTTTAAGCACTCTAATTTTTTCAAAGTAAACATGCTACCCACCCAGGTCACCCGGTTAAGAGCAACAAGGGTAAAGCAGCGATTCAGTGAAGGTCTTCAGTTCACGCCACAAAGGCGGACCTGGACGATCACGAAGATCCAACTACGAGCTTTTTAACCGCAGCAGCATAGATATACACTGGCGGAGCTGGAATTACCGCGGCTGCTGGCACCAGACTTGCCCTCCGCTAGGTCCTCGTTAAAGGATTTAGATTGTACTCATTCCGATGATAACTCGCTAGAGCGGGTTATCTCGTTATTTTTCGTCACTACCTCCTCGTGCCGAGAGTGGGTAATTTGCGCGCCTGCTGCCTTCCTTAGAAGTGGTAGCCGTTTCTCAGGCTCCCTCTCCGGAGTCGAACCCTGATTCTCCGTTATCCGTCAAAACCATGGTAGGCGTATAAACTACCATCGAAAGTTGATAAAGCAGACACTTGAAGGATATGTCGCCGGTGTGAAACCGAAGCGATCTGCGTAGTTATTCAGATTCACCAGAAAACGGCTTGCGCCGATTGGTTTTGGTCTAATAAATGCGCTCGTCCTGTTAAGTCGGAGCTCGATTGCATGTATTAGCTCTAGAATTGCCACAGTTATCCAAGTAAAAGCGGAGATCCAAGAAACAACGGCTGTTGTAATGAGCTATTCGCGGCTTCACTTTAGATTCGTTTATGCGTAGACATGCATGGCTTAATCTTTGAGACAAGCATATGACCACTGGCAGGATCAACCAGGTAACTTCAATTAAGAAGAAGTCTCAGTAAAGAGACTAATCTGACGAAAACGTTCTACAAGAAAATCAGATCGTATTACGGTAGATGTCTTGCATTACGGTAAGTCATCTAGCGTTAACGATCGTATGTTCTTTGTGGTTCGTAAACGTCGATTGCCCGCACCATCTGCATCGTGCAGATATGGAACGTCAAGTGGAAAACATTTTAAATAACACCGTGACTCTAGTTTAAAACTCATGTAGTACATGAGACCATTGAGATACCAAAACGCAACTAACAGTTGACGTTTTAACTCTGGTTTAGCGATAAGTGATGTCCTCCGATCATCTGGGTGTGTTGTGCTGCCGTACCTGAAATTAAACAAAAAGTATTAAGTGAGTAAGTCAAATAAATGAAATAAAATAAAATCCCAAAAAAATAAAAAGGTTGAGCAGCAAAAATTCATTTGTAAACCAAAAGCTTTCAAAGTGAACTTGAAAACTAAACTCTCTAACACATTTTAGACTAACGTGTATAAACAAAAACATCAGTGATCAATAGTTTCCGTACCGTAAAAATTTTCCCCCCAAACAATTCTTACCCCAAACCAAAAACATATTTAAACACAAACGTGTTTGAACACTGATGTTTCTTGTTCATCTCTCAGAATTCTTACCTAACGACTATTGCAACGCGCAAACGACTCGCCAGCAAGACCCTCCACAATCGGTGTTACTCGTTCATATTTCAGCGCGCAGGACAGCACACTCCTTGGGGGGACACGCACGCGCACGCTGCATCCACGCTGCCCGCTTGCTAACCTACATACAATCCTGACTAACAGCTTGTCTGCATCTCAGGCACGGAGCAATAAGAAGCTATGCTACTAATAACGTTCACAGTCTTGTGCCCATAACCCTCAAGTAAGTGAGTCTGTCTTCTATGTGCCCATAAAATAAATAGAATTCCGTTAGGTTATACAGTGAGTGAGAGAACTCCTCTAAAACAAAATTTATTGAGTGAGTGAGTGAGTGAGTGAGTTGAGTGGGTGAGTGAGTGAGTGAGTGAGTGAGTGAGTGAGTGAGTGCGTGAGTGAGTGAGTGAGTGAGTGCGTGAGTGAGTGAGTGAGTGAGTGAGTGAGTGAGTGAGTGAGTGAGTGTGCGTGAGTGAGCCAGTCTAGTCAGTTATAATAAACTGAAAGTTCGGAAAGTTCGGAAAATTCGGAAAATTCGGAAAGTTCGGAAAGTTCGGAAAATTCGGAAAATTCGGAAAGTTCGGAAAGTTCGTGAGTGGGTGAGTGAGTGAGTGAGTGAGTGAGTGAGTGAGTGAGTGAGTGAGTGAGTGTGCGTGAGTGAGCCAGTCTAGTCAGTTATGATAAACTGAAAGTTCGGAAAGTTCGGAAAATTCGGAAAATTCGGAAAGTTCGGAAAGTTCGGAAAATTCGGAAAATTCGGAAAGTTCGGAAAGTTCGTGAGTGGGTGAGTGAGTGAGTGAGTGAGTGAGTGAGTGAGTGAGATGA
>OZ038442.1:35229876-35232376 GCA_964036265.1 Daptonema setosum
TCCAGAGTCTACCTTACCAGCAAACGATTTCTTCCTCACAGGTCTTGCACCTTCTGTGGACTGTGGCCCCAGTCAAGGGAACTCAGGAAGATACCGATGTCGGATAGGCATACTTGAACACCACAGGTCACACTGCTTAACAGCAGGGGATTCGGTGCTGGGCTAGTCTCCGTTCACTCGCCGTTACTAGGAGAATCATTGTTATTTTCTTTTCCTCCGCTTAGTAATATGCTTAAATTCAGCGGGTGTTCACGTCTGAATCGAGGCCGGAATATGGACAGAAGAATGGTTGCATGTGCAGTTCGCATTCTCTGCTTGAATTGATGCCAACATTACGGTCAGCTGTCAAAGTTACAACGCGAGTGTCGTGGCGCACGACGAATCGTACACGTAGCGACAGTCGGTCGTGCATTCAGCAACAGGCGTTAGCTGAAGTATTATATAAACGACCCTCGATCAGGCGTGGCAACAAGAATAATCTCGTTGCCGCCATGTGCGTTCGAGATGCCGATGCTCAATGTGTCTGCAATTCGCATTGAGTAACGCAGTTAGCTGCGCTCTTCATCGACCTGTGAGCCAAGTGATCCACTGTTTAGAATAGTACGTATTGTTTTAGTGATTTTCGTTATTTTGGAGAGGTTTGTTTTGACGGCGGGAACGACTACACGTTACCTCATTAAACCTACTTCTTAGAAGAAGCGCAAGCAGACTGCCAATGGACGCGTGGCCAGGTGCACGTCGCCGCTGTGACATTCTGGATTAGGTGCCGTCAGATACTGGCGCAGGTTACATCGATTGTCCGGCACTCGGCCGCTGCAATCTGGAAGTTGACTTGGCGATGAATCGCTAAATCGTTGATGATCCTTCCGCAGGTTCACCTACGGAAACCTTGTTACGACTTTTGCCCGGTTCAAGCCGCTGCGATTAAATTGGTTTTCAATGCAAAACGAGCCGTGAAGCCCGTAAAGCGTCAATCCCCAGTCTTCTCGAAACGGCTCAGTTCCGGGCAGCGACGGGCGGTGTGTACAAAGGGCAGGGACGTAATCGATACGAGCTGATGACTCGCGTCTACTGGGAATTCCTCGTTCAAGGGACACATTTGCAAGTCCCGATCCCAATCACGAAGGATTTTCAAGGGGTTTCCCAATCTTTTCAAACAAGGTTTTCTAGCACGTTGATTCCTTCAGTGTAGCGCGCGTGCAGCCCCGGACATCTAAGGGCATCACAGACCTGTTATTGCTCCTTCTCATGCAGCTAAACACTGCTTGTCCCTCTAAGAAGTGTTGCGAACGTGAAGATTCGCCCACTAGTTAGTAGGTTGGAGTCTCGTTCGTTATCGGAATAAACCAGACAAATCAATCCACCAACTAAGAACGGCCATGCACCACCACCCACCGAATCAAGAAAGAGCTCTCAATCTGTCAATCCTTACGGTGTCCGGGCCGGGTGAGTTTTCCCGTGTTGAGTCAAATTAAGCCGCAGGCTCCACTCCTGGTGGTGCCCTTCCGTCAATTCCTTTAAGTTTCAGCTTTGCAACCATACTTCCCCCGGAACCTGAAGACTTTCGTTTCCGGTAAGCTCCCTGCTGGGTCTAAGAAAACACCAGCAGATCGCTAGTTGGCATAGTTTACGGTTAGAACTAGGGCGGTATCTGATCGCCTTCGAACCTCTAACTTTCGTTCTTGATTAATGAAAACATTCTTGGCAAATGCTTTCGCAGTAGTGCGTCATCCGACGATCCAAGAATTTCACCTCTAACGTCGGAGTACGAATGCCCCCGTCTGTCCCTCTTAATCATTCTCTTGTGCTCCGAAAACCAACAAGAATAGAGCCAAAAGCCTATTCTATTATTCCATGCACGAATATTCAAGCAAATCGCTTGTTTTAAGCACTCTAATTTTTTCAAAGTAAACATGCTACCCACCCAGGTCACCCGGTTAAGAGCAACAAGGGTAAAGCAGCGATTCAGTGAAGGTCTTCAGTTCACGCCACAAAGGCGGACCTGGACGATCACGAAGATCCAACTACGAGCTTTTTAACCGCAGCAGCATAGATATACACTGGCGGAGCTGGAATTACCGCGGCTGCTGGCACCAGACTTGCCCTCCGCTAGGTCCTCGTTAAAGGATTTAGATTGTACTCATTCCGATGATAACTCGCTAGAGCGGGTTATCTCGTTATTTTTCGTCACTACCTCCTCGTGCCGAGAGTGGGTAATTTGCGCGCCTGCTGCCTTCCTTAGAAGTGGTAGCCGTTTCTCAGGCTCCCTCTCCGGAGTCGAACCCTGATTCTCCGTTATCCGTCAAAACCATGGTAGGCGTATAAACTACCATCGAAAGTTGATAAAGCAGACACTTGAAGGATATGTCGCCGGTGTGAAACCGAAGCGATCTGCGTAGTTATTCAGATTCACCAGAAAACGGCTTGCGCCGATTGGTTTTGGTCTAATAAATGCGCTCGTCCTGTTAAGTCGGAGCTCGATTGCATGTATTAGCTCTAG
>OZ038442.1:35239876-35242376 GCA_964036265.1 Daptonema setosum
TTGATGATCCTTCCGCAGGTTCACCTACGGAAACCTTGTTACGACTTTTGCCCGGTTCAAGCCGCTGCGATTAAATTGGTTTTCAATGCAAAACGAGCCGTGAAGCCCGTAAAGCGTCAATCCCCAGTCTTCTCGAAACGGCTCAGTTCCGGGCAGCGACGGGCGGTGTGTACAAAGGGCAGGGACGTAATCGATACGAGCTGATGACTCGCGTCTACTGGGAATTCCTCGTTCAAGGGACACATTTGCAAGTCCCGATCCCAATCACGAAGGATTTTCAAGGGGTTTCCCAATCTTTTCAAACAAGGTTTTCTAGCACGTTGATTCCTTCAGTGTAGCGCGCGTGCAGCCCCGGACATCTAAGGGCATCACAGACCTGTTATTGCTCCTTCTCATGCAGCTAAACACTGCTTGTCCCTCTAAGAAGTGTTGCGAACGTGAAGATTCGCCCACTAGTTAGTAGGTTGGAGTCTCGTTCGTTATCGGAATAAACCAGACAAATCAATCCACCAACTAAGAACGGCCATGCACCACCACCCACCGAATCAAGAAAGAGCTCTCAATCTGTCAATCCTTACGGTGTCCGGGCCGGGTGAGTTTTCCCGTGTTGAGTCAAATTAAGCCGCAGGCTCCACTCCTGGTGGTGCCCTTCCGTCAATTCCTTTAAGTTTCAGCTTTGCAACCATACTTCCCCCGGAACCTGAAGACTTTCGTTTCCGGTAAGCTCCCTGCTGGGTCTAAGAAAACACCAGCAGATCGCTAGTTGGCATAGTTTACGGTTAGAACTAGGGCGGTATCTGATCGCCTTCGAACCTCTAACTTTCGTTCTTGATTAATGAAAACATTCTTGGCAAATGCTTTCGCAGTAGTGCGTCATCCGACGATCCAAGAATTTCACCTCTAACGTCGGAGTACGAATGCCCCCGTCTGTCCCTCTTAATCATTCTCTTGTGCTCCGAAAACCAACAAAATAGAGCCAAAAGCCTATTCTATTATTCCATGCACGAATATTCAAGCAAATCGCTTGTTTTAAGCACTCTAATTTTTTCAAAGTAAACATGCTACCCACCCAGGTCACCCGGTTAAGAGCAACAAGGGTAAAGCAGCGATTCAGTGAAGGTCTTCAGTTCACGCCACAAAGGCGGACCTGGACGATCACGAAGATCCAACTACGAGCTTTTTATCCGCAGCAGCATAGATATACACTGGCGGAGCTGGAATTACCGCGGCTGCTGGCACCAGACTTGCCCTCCGCTAGGTCCTCGTTAAAGGATTTAGATTGTACTCATTCCGATGATAACTCGCTAGAGCGGGTTATCTCGTTATTTTTCGTCACTACCTCCTCGTGCCGAGAGTGGGTAATTTGCGCGCCTGCTGCCTTCCTTAGAAGTGGTAGCCGTTTCTCAGGCTCCCTCTCCGGAGTCGAACCCTGATTCTCCGTTATCCGTCAAAACCATGGTAGGCGTATAAACTACCATCGAAAGTTGATAAAGCAGACACTTGAAGGATATGTCGCCGGTGTGAAACCGAAGCGATCTGCGTAGTTATTCAGATTCACCAGAAAACGGCTTGCGCCGATTGGTTTTGGTCTAATAAATGCGCTCGTCCTGTTAAGTCGGAGCTCGATTGCATGTATTAGCTCTAGAATTGCCACAGTTATCCAAGTAAAAGCGGAGATCCAAGAAACAACGGCTGTTGTAATGAGCTATTCGCGGCTTCACTTTAGATTCGTTTATGCGTAGACATGCATGGCTTAATCTTTGAGACAAGCATATGACCACTGGCAGGATCAACCAGGTAACTTCAATTAAGAAGAAGTCTCAGTAAAGAGACTAATCTGACGAAAACGTTCTACAAGAAAATCAGATCGTATTACGGTAGATGTCTTGCATTACGGTAAGTCATCTAGCGTTAACGATCGTATGTTCTTTGTGGTTCGTAAACGTCGATTGCCCGCACCATCTGCATCGTGCAGATATGGAACGTCAAGTGGAAAACATTTTAAATAACACCGTGACTCTAGTTTAAAACTCATGTAGTACATGAGACCATTGAGATACCAAAACGCAACTAACAGTTGACGTTTTAACTCTGGTTTAGCGATAAGTGATGTCCTCCGATCATCTGGGTGTGTTGTGCTGCCGTACCTGAAATTAAACAAAAAGTATTAAGTGAGTAAGTCAAATAAATGAAATAAAATAAAATCCCAAAAAAATAAATAGGTTGAGCAGCAAAAATTCATTTGTAAACCAAAAGCTTTCAAAGTGAACTTGAAAACTAAACTCTCTAACACATTTTAGACTAACGTGTATAAACAAAAACATCAGTGATCAATAGTTTCCGTACCGTAAAAATTTTCCCCCCAAACAATTCTTACCCCAAACCAAAAACATATTTAAACACAAACGTGTTTGAACACTGATGTTTCTTGTTCATCTCTCAGAATTCTTACCTAACGACTATTGCAACGTGCAAACGACTCGCCAGCAAGACCCTCCAC
>OZ038442.1:35247376-35252376 GCA_964036265.1 Daptonema setosum
ATACCCATGTCTGACGATCGATTTGCACGTCAGAACCGTTTCGAGCCTCCATCAGAGTTTCCTCTGACTTCGCCCTGCACAGGCATAGTTCACCATCTTTCGGGTCCCAACGTGTATGCTCTTCCGCCGCTCCTTTGACATGCAAATAGAACGGGGCTACAGTGCTTCGGTTGCCCGAATCCTGTATCGTTAAACTTTACTTTCATTGCGCCTTCAGGTTTTACACCCTACAACTCGCATACATGTTAGACTCCTTGGTCCGTGTTTCAAGACGGGTCGGGTAGGTGACTGACTTGTTCACCAGCGAGTGCAAAAAGCGGATTGCCACCGATGATCAGCACATACGAAGATTCGTGCAAGCACGTCACCCCGCATATACCAACCACGACAACACACCGCATGTACATCTCTGCAGCTCATAACCGTAACTCGCACGAGTACTACTTGACAGCCCGATAACCACCGAAGCGGCACCTTCAATCTGCCGGCAATACTGGCGTGTTAGGGCCGCTAGTGCTACTCGGTCAAAATGCAACAATGGTACCGCACAGAACATCCAGCCGCAGTCTTACGATCTACAAACCGGTGCACGAACAGTTCCACTGCCTGAATCGACCGAGCATTTCGCAGCTCTACCCGTTTCCTTCTAAACAGTTTCACGTCCTCTTGAACTCTCTCTTCAAAGTTCTTTGCAACTTTCCCTCACGGTACTTGTTTGCTATAGCCTTAGGTGAAGCTTACCACCGACTTTGGGCTGCGATCTCAGACAACCGACTCCAGAGTCTACCTTACCAGCAAACGATTTCTTCCTCACAGGTCTTGCACCTTCTGTGGACTGTGGCCCAGTCAAGGGAACTCAGGAAGATACCGATGTCGGATAGGCATACTTGAACACCACAGGTCACACTGCTTAACAGCAGGGGATTCGGTGCTGGGCTAGTCTCCGTTCACTCGCCGTTACTAGGAGAATCATTGTTATTTTCTTTTCTCCGCTTAGTATATGCTTAAATTCAGCGGGTGTTCACGTCTGAATCGAGCCGGAATATGGACAGAAGAATGGTTGCATGTGCAGTTCGCATTCTCTGCTTGAATTGATGCCAACATTACGGTCAGCTGTCAAAGTTACAACGCGAGTGTCGTGGCGCACGACGAATCGTACACGTAGCGACAGTCGGTCGTGCATTCAGCAACAGGCGTTAGCTGAAGTATTATATAAACGACCCTCGATCAGGCGTGGCAACAAGAATAATCTCGTTGCCGCCATGTGCGTTCGAGATGCCGATGCTCAATGTGTCTGCAATTCGCAATGAGTAACGCAGTTAGCTGCGCTCTTCATCGACCTGTGAGCCAAGTGATCCACTGTTTAGAATAGTACGTATTGTTTTAGTGATTTTCGTTATTTTGGAGAGGTTTATTTTTGACGGCGGGAACGACTACACGTTACCTCATTAAACCTACTTCTTAGAAGAAGCGCAAGCAGACTGCCAATGGACGCGTGGCCAGGTGCACGTCGCCGCTGTGACATTCTGATTAGGTGCCGTCAGATACTGGCGCAGGTTACATCGATTGTCCGGCACTCGGCCGCTGCAATCTGGAAGTTGACTTGGCGATGAATCGCTAAATCGTTGATGATCCTTCCGCAGGTTCACCTACGGAAACCTTGTTACGACTTTTGCCCGGTTCAAGCCGCTGCGATTAAATTGGTTTTCAATGCAAAACGAGCCGTGAAGCCCGTAAAGCGTCAATCCCAGTCTTCTCGAAACGGCTCAGTTCCGGGCAGCGACGGCGGTGTGTACAAAGGGCAGGGACGTAATCGATACGAGCTGATGACTCGCGTCTACTGGGAATTCCTCGTTCAAGGGACACATTTGCAAGTCCCGATCCCAATCACGAAGATTTTCAAGGGTTTCCCAATCTTTTCAAACAAGGTTTTCTAGCACGTTGATTCCTTCAGTGTAGCGCGCGTGCACCCCCGGACATCTAAGGGCATCACAGACCTGTTATTGCTCCTTCTCATGCAGCTAAACACTGCTTGTCCCTCTAAGAAGTGTTGCGAACGTGAAGATTCGCCCACTAGTTAGTAGGTTGGAGTCTCGTTCGTTATCGGAATAAACCAGACAAATCAATCCACCAACTAAGAACGGCCATGCACCACCACCCACCGAATCAAGAAGAGCTCTCAATCTGTCAATCCTTACGGTGTCCGGGCCGGGTGAGTTTTCCCGTGTGAGTCAAATTAAGCCGCAGACTCCACTCCTGGTGGTGCCCTTCCGTCAATTCCTTTAAGTTTCAGCTTTGCAACCATACTTCCCCCGGAACCTGAGACTTTCGTTTCCGGTAAGCTCCCTGCTGGGTCTAAGAAAACACCAGCAGATCGCTAGTTGGCATAGTTTACGGTTAGAACTAGGGCGGTATCTGATCGCCTTCGAACCTCTAACTTTCGTTCTTGATTAATGAAAACATTCTTGGCAAATGCTTTCGCAGTAGTGCGTCATCCGACGATCCAAGAATTTCACCTCTAACGTCGGAGTACGAATGCCCCCGTCTGTCCTCTTAATCATACTCTTGTGCTCGAAAACAACAAAATAGAGCCAAAAGCCTATTCTATTATTCCATACACGAATATTCAAGCAAATCGCATGTTTTAAGCACTCTAATTTTTTTCAAAGTAAACATGCTACCCACCCAGGTCACCCGGTTAAGAGCAACAAGGGTAAAGCAGCGATTCAGTGAAGGTCTTCAGTTCACGCCACAAAGGCGGACCTGGACGATCACGAAGATCCAACTACGAGCTTTTTAACCGCAGCAGCATAGATATACACTGGCGGAGCTGGAATTACCGCGGCTGCTGGCACCAGACTTGCCCTCCGCTAGGTCCTCGTTAAAGGATTTAGATTGTACTCATTCGATGATAACTCGCTAGAGCGGGTTATCTCGTTATTTCGTCACTACCTCCTCGTGCGAGAGTGGGTAATTTGCGCGCCTGCTGCCTTCCTTAGAAGTGGTAGCCGTTTCTCAGGCTCCTCTCCGGAGTCGAACCCTGATTCTCCGTTATCCGTCAAAACCATGGTAGGCGTATAAACTACCATCGAAAGTTGATAAAGCAGACACTTGAAGGATATGTCGCCGGTGTGAAACCGAAGCGATCTGCGTAGTTATTCAGATTCACCAGAAAACGGCTTGCGCCGATTGGTTTTGGTCTAATAAATGCGCTCGTCCTGTTAAGTCGGAGCTCGATTGCATGTATTAGCTCTAGAATTGCCACAGTTATCCAAGTAAAAGCGGAGATCCAAGAAACAACGGCAGTTGTAATGAGCTATTCGCGGCTTCACTTTAGATTCGTTTATGCGTAGACATGCATGGCTTAATCTTTGAGACAAGCATATGACCACTGCAGGATCAACCAGGTAACTTCAATTAAGAAGAAGTCTCAGTAAGAGACTAATCTGACGAAAACGTTCTACAAGAAAATCAGATCGTATTACGGTAGATGTCTTGCATTACGGTAAGTCATCTAGCGTTAACGATCGTATGTTCTTGTTCTTTGTGGTTCGTAAACGTCGATTGCCCGCACCATCTGCATCGTGCAGATATGGAACGTCAAGTGGAAAACATTTTAAATAACACCGTGACTCTAGTTTAAAACTCATGTAGTACATGAGACCATTGAGATACCAAAACGCAACTAACAGTTGACGTTTTAACTCTGGTTTAGCGATAAGTGATGTCCTCCGATCATCTGGGTGTGTTGTGCTGCCGTACCTGAAATTAAACAAAAAGTATTAAGTGAGTAAGTCAAATAAATGAAATAAAATAAAATCCCAAAAAAATAAATAGGTTGAGCAGCAAAAATTCATTTGTAAACCAAAAGCTTTCAAAGTGAACTTGAAAACTAAACTCTCTAACACATTTTAGACTAACGTGTATAAACAAAAACATCAGTGATCAATAGTTTCCGTACCGTAAAAATTTTCCCCCCAAACAATTCTTACCCCAAACCAAAAACATATTTAAACACAAACGTGTTTGAACACTGATGTTTCTTGTTCATCTCTCAGAATTCTTACCTAACGACTATTGCAACGCGCAAACGACTCGCCAGCAAGACCCTCCACAATCGGTGTTACTCGTTCATATTTCAGCGCGCAGGACAGCACACTCCTTGGGGGGACACGCACGCGCACGCTGCATCCACGCTGCCCGCTTGCTAACCTACATACAATCCTGACTAACAGCTTGTCTGCATCTCAGGCACGGAGCAATAAGAAGCTATGCTACTAATAACGTTCACAGTCTTGTGCCCATAACCCTCAAGTAAGTGAGTCTGTCTTCTATGTGCCCATAAAATAAATAGAATTCCGTTAGGTTATACAGTGAGTGAGAGAACTCCTCTAAAACAAAATTTATTGAGTGAGTGAGTGAGTGAGTGAGTTGAGTGGGTGAGTGAGTGAGTGAGTGAGTGAGTGAGTGAGTGAGTGCGTGAGTGAGTGAGTGAGTGCGTGCGTGAGTGAGTGAGTGAGTGAGTGAGTGAGTGAGTGAGTGAGTGAGTGTGCGTGAGTGAGCCAGTCTAGTCAGTTATAATAAACTGAAAGTTCGGAAAGTTCGGAAAATTCGGAAAATTCGGAAAGTTCGGAAAGTTCGGAAAATTCGGAAAATTCGGAAAGTTCGGAAAGTTCGTGAGTGGGTGAGTGAGTGAGTGAGTGAGTGAGTGAGTGAGTGAGTGAGTGAGTGAGTGTGCGTGAGTGAGCCAGTCTAGTCAGTTATGATAAACTGAAAGTTCGGAAAGTTCGGAAAATTCGGAAAATTCGGAAAGTTCGGAAAGTTCGGAAAATTCGGAAAATTCGGAAAGTTCGGAAAGTTCGTGAGTGGGTGAGTGAGTGAGTGAGTGAGTGAGTGAGTGAGTGAGATGAGTGAGTGAGTGAGTGTGCGTGAGTGAGCCAGTCTAGTCAGTTATGATAAACTGAAAGTTCGGAAAGTTCGGAAAGTTCGGAAAATTCGGA
>OZ038442.1:35257376-35264876 GCA_964036265.1 Daptonema setosum
ATACCGATGTCGGATAGGCATACTTGAACACCACAGGTCACACTGCTTAACAGCAGGGGATTCGGTGCTGGGCTAGTCTCCGTTCACTCGCCGTTACTAGGAGAATCATTGTTATTTTCTTTCCTCCGCTTAGTAATATGCTTAAATTCAGCGGGTGTTCACGTCTGAATCGAGGCCGGAATATGGACAGAAGAATGGTTGCATGTGCAGTTCGCATTCTCTGCTTGAATTGATGCCAACATTACGGTCAGCTGTCAAAGTTACAATGCGAGTGTCGTGGCGCACGACGAATCGTACACGTATCGACAGTCGGTCGTGCATTCAGCAACAGGCGTTAGCTGAAGTATTATATAAACGACCCTCGATCAGGCGTGGCAACAAGAATAATCTCGTTGCCGCCATGTGCGTTCGAGATGCCGATGCTCAATGTGTCTGCAATTCGCATTGAGTAACGCAGTTAGCTGCGCTCTTCATCGACCTGTGAGCCAAGTGATCCACTGTTTAGAATAGTACGTATTGTTTTAGTGATTTTCGTTATTTTGGAGAGGTTTGTTTTGACGGCGGGAACGACTACACGTTACCTCATTAAACCTACTTCTTAGAAGAAGCGCAAGCAGACTGCCAATGGACGCGTGGCCAGGTGCACGTCGCCGCTGTGACATTCTGGATTAGGTGCCGTCAGATACTGGCGCAGGTTACATCGATTGTCCGGCACTCGGCCGCTGCAATCTGGAAGTTGACTTGGCGATGAATCGCTAAATCGTTGATGATCCTTCCGCAGGTTCACCTACGGAAACCTTGTTACGACTTTTGCCCGGTTCAAGCCGCTGCGATTAAATTGGTTTTCAATGCAAAACGAGCCGTGAAGCCCGTAAAGCGTCAATCCCCAGTCTTCTCGAAACGGCTCAGTTCCGGGCAGCGACGGGCGGTGTGTACAAAGGGCAGGGACGTAATCGATACGAGCTGATGACTCGCGTCTACTGGGAATTCCTCGTTCAAGGGACACATTTGCAAGTCCCGATCCCAATCACGAAGGATTTTCAAGGGGTTTCCCAATCTTTTCAAACAAGGTTTTCTAGCACGTTGATTCCTTCAGTGTAGCGCGCGTGCAGCCCCGGACATCTAAGGGCATCACAGACCTGTTATTGCTCCTTCTCATGCAGCTAAACACTGCTTGTCCCTCTAAGAAGTGTTGCGAACGTGAAGATTCGCCCACTAGTTAGTAGGTTGGAGTCTCGTTCGTTATCGGAATAAACCAGACAAATCAATCCACCAACTAAGAACGGCCATGCACCACCACCCACCGAATCAAGAAAGAGCTCTCAATCTGTCAATCCTTACGGTGTCCGGGCCGGGTGAGTTTTCCCGTGTTGAGTCAAATTAAGCCGCAGGCTCCACTCCTGGTGGTGCCCTTCCGTCAATTCCTTTAAGTTTCAGCTTTGCAACCATACTTCCCCCGGAACCTGAAGACTTTCGTTTCCGGTAAGCTCCCTGCTGGGTCTAAGAAAACACCAGCAGATCGCTAGTTGGCATAGTTTACGGTTAGAACTAGGGCGGTATCTGATCGCCTTCGAACCTCTAACTTTCGTTCTTGATTAATGAAAACATTCTTGGCAAATGCTTTCGCAGTAGTGCGTCATCCGACGATCCAAGAATTTCACCTCTAACGTCGGAGTACGAATGCCCCCGTCTGTCCCTCTTAATCATTCTCTTGTGCTCCGAAAACCAACAAAATAGAGCCAAAAGCCTATTCTATTATTCCATGCACGAATATTCAAGCAAATCGCTTGTTTTAAGCACTCTAATTTTTTCAAAGTAAACATGCTACCCACCCAGGTCACCCGGTTAAGAGCAACAAGGGTAAAGCAGCGATTCAGTGAAGGTCTTCAGTTCACGCCACAAAGGCGGACCTGGACGGTCACGAAGATCCAACTACGAGCTTTTTAACCGCAGCAGCATAGATATACACTGGCGGAGCTGGAATTACCGCGGCTGCTGGCACCAGACTTGCCCTCCGCTAGGTCCTCGTTAAAGGATTTAGATTGTACTCATTCCGATGATAACTCGCTAGAGCGGGTTATCTCGTTATTTTTCGTCACTACCTCCTCGTGTCGAGAGTGGGTAATTTGCGCGCCTGCTGCCTTCCTTAGAAGTGGTAGCCGTTTCTCAGGCTCCCTCTCCGGAGTCGAACCCTGATTCTCCGTTATCCGTCAAAACCATGGTAGGCGTATAAACTACCATCGAAAGTTGATAAAGCAGACACTTGAAGGATATGTCGCCGGTGTGAAACCGAAGCGATCTGCGTAGTTATTCAGATTCACCAGAAAACGGCTTGCGCCGATTGGTTTTGGTCTAATAAATGCGCTCGTCCTGTTAAGTCGGAGCTCGATTGCATGTATTAGCTCTAGAATTGCCACAGTTATCCAAGTAAAAGCGGAGATCCAAGAAACAACGGCTGTTGTAATGAGCTATTCGCGGCTTCACTTTAGATTCGTTTATGCGTAGACATGCATGGCTTAATCTTTGAGACAAGCATATGACCACTGGCAGGATCAACCAGGTAACTTCAATTAAGAAGAAGTCTCAGTAAAGAGACTAATCTGACGAAAACGTTCTACAAGAAAATCAGATCGTATTACGGTAGATGTCTTGCATTACGGTAAGTCATCTAGCGTTAACGATCGTATGTTCTTTGTGGTTCGTAAACGTCGATTGCCCGCACCATCTGCATCGTGCAGATATGGAACGTCAAGTGGAAAACATTTTAAATAACACCGTGACTCTAGTTTAAAAACTCATGTAGTACATGAGACCATTGAGATACCAAAACGCAACAAACAGTTGACGTTTTAACTCTGGTTTAGCGATAAGTGATGTCCTCCGATCATCTGGGTGTGTTGTGCTGCCGTACCTGAAATTAAACAAAAAGTATTAAGTGAGTAAGTCAAATAAATGAAATAAAATAAAATCCCAAAAAATAAATAGGTTGAGCAGCAAAAATTCATTTGTAAACCAAAAGCTTTCAAAGTGAACTTGAAAACTAAACTCTCTAACACATTTTAGACTAACGTGTATAAACAAAAACATCAGTGATCAATAGTTTCCGTACCGTAAAAATTTTCCCCCCAAACAATTCTTACCCCAAACCAAAAACATATTTAAACACAAACGTGTTTGAACACTGATGTTTCTTGTTCATCTCTCAGAATTCTTACCTAACGACTATTGCAACGCGCAAACGACTCGCCAGCAAGACCCTCCACAATCGGTGTTACTCGTTCATATTTCAGCGCGCAGGACAGCACACTCCTTGGGGGGACACGCACGCGCACGCTGCATCCACGCTGCCCGCTTGCTAACCTACACACAATCCTTGACTAACAGCTTGTCTGCATCTCAGGCACGGAGCAATAAGAAGCTATGCTACTAATAACGTTCACAGTCTTGTGCCCATAACCCTCAAGTAAGTGAGTCTGTCTTCTGTGCCCTCTATGTGCCCATAAAATAAAAAGAATACCGCTAGGTAGGTTATACAGTGAGTGAGAGAACTCCTCTATGTGCCCATAAAACAAAATTTATTCCCCTAAGTGAGTGAGTGAGTGAGTGAGTGAGTGAGTGAGTGAGTGAGTGAGTGAGTGGTGCGTGCGTGCAGTGAGTGAGAGTGAGTGAGTGAGTGAGTGAGTGAGTGAGTGAGTGAGTGAGTGAGTGAGTGAGTGAGTGAGTGAGTGAGTGTGTGAGTGAGTGAGTGAGTGAGTGAGTAAGTGAGTGAGTGAGTGAGTGAGTGAGTGAGGAAGTAAGTGAGTGAACGAGTAAAAGTATGAATCGGTGAGTTAGTGAGTGAGTGAGTCAGTGAGTGAGTGAGCTAATTTTACCTGACCGATTCCAGCCCAGATAAAACGCTTGTTCGTTTACAAAACTTGGGATAATGGGAGGCACGTTGCCAAAGCCTGTAAAATAGCCGACATAACAAACAAAATAACCAGGGTTGCTTGTTACTCAAGGAAGTTTTCTACGCGCAATTTAAATTCAAACTGAATTTGGCCTGCTTCCGAGTTTTAGGAAAGTAAATCTGTTTCACGGCAAAAGGATTTTTCATCTTCGGATCTTTCATTTCCGTCTTTTCATCTTCGGAAGCGATGGTACAGGTTTTTGCATATCCAGATTTTTCATTTCCGTCTTTTCATATTCGGGTTTTTCATTTCTGGGCTTTTCATCTTTAGGTTTTTCGTTTCTGGTTCTTTTAATCTTTGGGTTTTTCATCTTCAGCTTTTCGAAGCGATGGTACAGGTCTTTCCATCTCCTGAAGATGAAAAACTCAGAAATGAAAAAAACCTGTACCATCGTTTCCGAAGATGTAAAGACGGAGATGAAAAATCCCGAAATGAAAAAAACCAGAAACGAAAAACCAGAAACGAAAAACCCGAAGATGAAAAGACCTGTACCACCTCTTTCAAAAGATGAAAACCCCAGATATGAAAAGACGGATATGAAGGATCCGAAGATGATAAACCCGAAAATGAAAAATTCTCTTGCCCTTTTTCAAACCTAACATTTGGGCAACGTACGAAATTCGCACCTAATTGCATTGCAAACATGCGCAACCGGGCCACGAAATTTCTTTCTGATAACAAGAAAGCCTGACCGAGCTATACAACCAAATTGGTCCCACATTTGAATTTCACTCTATATATGCTCTAAATGCAGATATTACATTGTCACCTGGCATATCAACTGGAAATGTTGCAAGTCTTAGTACCCAAACTGTAGTGTTTTTCTAAAATAACTATATTTCACCGGCTTTACGATGAAACCTCATTTAATTTCCTGACCTTAACAAGTACTAAAATGTGAAACACGAAAATAATAGTTGATAAATCAAACTTTTACAGGATTAACTGAAAACGTTATATCCGTGAACCTTCGATGTACGGTTGGTAGCCATTTTTATAAAAACTATACGCCCAATCGATCGTCTGTGACAGAGTGGCGGGTTTTGTTACTGAAGTTAATTAATCAATGAATCCCATATTCAGTCAGTCAGTCAGTCAGTCAGTCAGTCAGTCAGTCAGTCAGTCAGTCAGTATGTCAGTCGGTGAGTCAGTCAGTCATTCTCGGGTTGAGACCCAGCGAATTCAAGACCGTTATTTCACTTTATTTGTGACTTGGTATCGAACTTTGCTATCATGGCATAACAACTGAATATAATTTAGAAAAAATTAGAAATTAGTCAGTCAGTCCGGTCAGTCTTTCAGTCAGTAAGTTAGTAACTCAATCAGACAGTTTGTCAGTCAGTCAGCCGTTCAGTCCAGTCAACCAATCGGTCCGTGAATATTTTCGCATATGTATACGAAAGGATTATTGAAGTTAAATTTATGAGTCAGGCATTCAGTCAGTCAGTCATTCAGTCAGTCAGAGATATAGATAGGATTTTTGAAGTTAAGATTTCTCAGTCAGTCACAACCTTACGTAACGAACAAATCCTGTCGTCGGAAGTACGCTTCGTCAAGATAATAGTGATTGATAACCATTTGTTTCAGTTGATTGGTTATCTTCTGGTATTAAAGGCTTTTTACAACAACAGCAACAACAACAACAACCACACAACAACAACAACAACACAACAACAACAACAACAACAACATCAACACAACAACAACAACAACAACAACAACAACACACAACAACAACAACACCAACAACACAACAACAACAACAACAACACAACAACAACAACAACAACAACAACAACAACAACACAACAACAACAACAACAACATCAACAAAACAACAACAACAACAACAACATCAACAACAACAACAACACAACAACAACACAACAACAACACAACACAACAACAACAACAAACACAACACACAACAACACACAACAACAACAACAACAACACAACAACAACAACAACAACAACAACAACAACAACAACAACAACAACAACAACAACAACAACAACAACAACAACAACAACAACAACACCAACAACAACCAACAACAACAACAACAACAACAACAACAACAACAACAACAACAACAACAACAACACAACAACAACAACAACAACAACAACAACAACAACAACAACAACAACAACAACAACAACAACAACAACATCAACAACAACCAACAACAACAACAACAACAACAACACTCACTCACTTAGTCACTCACTGATTTGACTGGACTGGCTGACTGTCTGACTGCTTAGGCTTAGGCTTAGGAATTAATTTTGGCTCCGTATTAGGCTTAGGCTTGGGCAATATGAAAAACTTGAAGATGAAAAAACGGGTAGCCTATGCCTCACTGACTGGCTGACTGAAGAATGGCTGGCTAACGGTTTGATTGACTGGCTGATTCGCGTAACTGTAGAAGTTGAATGTCTTAAGAATGTCATGTTGTTCGTAATCAATCACGTAAATTATTTTGCATAATACAATGAAAAACCAAACGCCAGTGCACAAACTGCGAATAACCGGCATGATTTATTCATAATCTGAATATGTAAACTTTCTCCAATGAGTGAGTGAGTGAGTGAGTGTGTGAGTGAGGTGAGTGAGTGAGTGAGTGAGTGAAGTGATGTGAGAGTGAGTGAGTGAGTGATGTGGTTGAGTGAGTGAGTGAGTGAGTGAGTGAGTGAGTGAGTGAGTGAGTGAGTGAGTGAGTGAGTGAGTGATGGTGAGTGAGTGAGTGAGTGAGTGAGTGAGTGAGTGATTGAGTTGAGTGAGGTGAGTGAGTGAGTGAGTGAGTGAGTGAGTGAGTGAGTGAGTGAGTGAGTGAGTGAGTGAGGTGAGTGAGTGAGTGAGTGAGTGAGTGAGTGAGTGATGTGAGTGAGTGAGTGAGTGAGTGAGTGAGTGAGTGAGTGAGTGAGTGTGAGTGAGTGATTGAGTGAGTGAGTGAGTGAGTGAGTGAGTGAGAGTGAGTGAGTGAGTGAGTGAGTGAGTGAGTGATGTGAGTGAGTGAGTGAGTGAGTGAGTGAGTGAGTGAGGATGAGTGAGTGAGTGAGTGAGTGAGTGAGTGAGTGAGGAGAGTGAGTGAGTGAGTGAGTGAGTGAGTGAGTGGTGGTGATGTGAGTGGTGAGTGAGTTAGTGATGAGTGAGGGAGGGAGACCTTAGTTTTTTGGGGAGATGTGAAAATCTTTTTATTTTGACAGCTCGTTCCTCTCTCGTTTGTTAATTTCCATATGAAATGGTGAACGAGTCAGTCAGTCAAGTCAGTCAGTCAACAGTTGTGTGCTGTTGTTGTTGTTGTTGAATATGATGATGATGATGATGATAATGATGATGGTGAAGATAATAGTGTCTGAATGGTCGTAAGCAAGCGATGTCATAAAAATTAAAAAAATTACTGGTTTTATTGATTGATATTGCCACCTAAACTCAATAATACCTTAGCAATAACTAATTGCCAAGGCAAACTGTATATAATGAACAGTATCTAAGGTTATGTCACTTTCAGACCAAGAAAGAATTTAATAAACAAAATCATAA
>OZ038442.1:35271782-35276782 GCA_964036265.1 Daptonema setosum
ATTTTCCGAACTTTCCGACCTTTCCGAACTTTCAGTTTATTATAACTGACTAGACTGGCTCACTCACGCACACTCACCTCTCACTCACTCACTCACTCACTCACTCACTCACTCACTCACTCACTCACTCACTCACCCACTCACGAACTTTCCGAACTTTCCGAATTTTCCGAATTTTCCGGAACTTTCCGAACTTTCCGAATTTTCCGAACTTTCCGAACTTTCGAACTTTCAGTTTATCATAACTGACTAGACTGGCTCACTCACGCACACTCACTCACTCACTCATCTCACTCACTCACTCACTCACTCACTCACTCACTCACCCACTCACGAACTTTCCGAACTTTCCGAATTTTCCGAATTTTCCGAACTTTCCGAACTTTTCCGAATTTTCCGAATTTTCCGAACTTTCCGAACTTTCAGTTTATCATAACTGACTAGACTGGCTCACTCACGCACACTCACTCACTCACTCACTCACTCACTCACTCACTCACTCACTCACTCACCCACTCACGAACTTTCCGAACTTTCCGAATTTTCCGAATTTTCCGAACTTTCCGAACTTTCCGAATTTTCCGAATTTCCGAACTTTCCGAACTTTCAGTTTATTATAACTGACTAGACTGGCTCACTCACGCACACTCACTCACTCACTCACTCACTCACTCACTCACTCACTCACTCACGCACTCACTCACTCACTCACGCACTCACTCACTCACTCACTCACTCACTCACTCACTCACCCACTCAACTCACTCACTCACTCACTCACTCAATAAATTTTGTTTTAGAGGAGTTCTCTCACTCACTGTATAACCTAACGGAATTCTATTTATTTTATGGGCACATAGAAGACAGACTCACTTACTTGAGGGTTATGGGCACAAGACTGTGAACGTTATTAGTAGCAAAGCTTCTTATTGCTCCGTGCCTGAGATGCAGACAAGCTGTTAGTCAGGATTGTATGTAGGTTAGCAAGCGGGCAGCGTGGATGCAGCGTGCGCGTGCGTGTCCCCCCAAGGAGTGTGCTGTCCTGCGCGCTGAAATATGAACGAGTAACACCGATTGTGGAGGGTCTTGCTGGCGAAGTCGTTTGCGCGTTGCAATAGTCGTTAGGTAAGAATTCTGAGAGATGAACAAGAAACATCAGTGTTCAAACACGTTTGTGTTTAAATATGTTTTTGGTTTGGGGTAAGAATTGTTTGGGGGGAAAATTTTTACGGTACGGAAACTATTGATCACTGATGTTTTTTGTTTATACACGTTAGTCTAAAATGTGTTAGAGAGTTTAGTTTTCAAGTTCACTTTGAAAGCTTTTGGTTTACAAATGAATTTTTGCTGCTCAACCTATTTATTTTTTTGGGATTTTATTTTATTTCATTTATTTGACCTTACTCACTTAATACTTTTTGTTTAATTTCAGGTACGGCAGCACAACACACCCAGATGATCGGAGGACATCACTTATCGCTAAACCAGAGTTTAAAACGTCAACTGTTAGTTGCGTTTTGGTATCTCAATGGTCTCATGTACTACATGAGTTTTAAACTAGAGTCACGGTGTTATTTAAAATGTTTTCCACTTGACGTTCCATATCTGCACGATGCAGATGGTGCGGGCAATCGACGTTTACGAACCACAAAGAACATACGATCGTTAACGCTAGATGACTTACCGTAATGCAAGACATCTACCGTAATACGATCTGATTTTCTTGTAGAACGTTTTCGTCAGATTAGTCTCTTTACTGAGACTTCTTCTTAATTGAAGTTACCTGGTTGATCCTGCCAGTGGTCATATGCTTGTCTCAAAGATTAAGCCATGCATGTCTACGCATAAACGAATCTAAAATGAAGCCGCGAATAGCTCATTACAACAGCCGTTGTTTCTTGGATCTCCGCTTTTTACTTGGATAACTGTGGCAATTCTAGAGCTAATACATGCAATCGAGTCTCCGACTTAACAGGACGAGCGCATTTATTAGACCAAAACCAATCGGCGCAAGCCGTTTTCTGGTGAATCTGAATAACTACGCAGATCGCTTCGGTTTCACACCGGCGACATATCCTTCAAGTGTCTGCTTTATCAACTTTCGATGGTAGTTTATACGCCTACCATGGTTTTGACGGATAACGGAGAATCAGGGTTCGACTCCGGAGAGGAGCGCTGAGAAACGGCTACCACTTCTAAGGAAGGCAGCAGGCGCGCAAATTACTCACTCTCGGCACGAGGAGGTAGTGACGAAAAATAACGAGATAACCCGCTCTAGCGAGTTATCATCGGAATGAGTACAATCTAAATCCTTTAACGAGGACCTAGCGGAGGGCAAGTCTGGTGCCAGCAGCGCGGTAATTCCAGCTCCGCCAGTGTATATCTATGCTGCTGCGGTTAAAAAGCTCGTAGTTGGATCTTCGTGATCGTCCAGGTCCGCCTTTGTGGCGTGAACTGAAGACCTTCACTGAATCGCTGCTTTACCCTTGTTGCTCTTAACCGGGTGACCTGGGTGGGTAGCATGTTTACTTTGAAAAAATTAGAGTGCTTAAAACAAGCGATTTGCTTGAATATTCGTGCATGGAATAATAGAATAGGCTTTTGGCTCTATTTTGTTGGTTTTCGGAGCACAAGAGAATGATTAAGAGGGACAGACGGGGGCATTCGTACTCCGACGTTAGAGGTGAAATTCTTGGATCGTCGGATGACGCACTACTGCGAAAGCATTTGCCAAGAATGTTTTCATTAATCAAGAACGAAAGTTAGAGGTTCGAAGGCGATCAGATACCGCCCTAGTTCTAACCGTAAACTATGCCAACTAGCGATCTGCTGGTGTTTTCTTAGACCCAGCAGGGAGCTTACCGGAAACGAAAGTCTTCAGGTTCCGGGGGAAGTATGGTTGCAAAGCTGAAACTTAAAGGAATTGACGGAAGGGCACCACCAGGAGTGGAGCCTGCGGCTTAATTTGACTCAACACGGGAAAACTCACCCGGCCCGGACACCGTAAGGATTGACAGATTGAGAGCTCTTTCTTGATTCGGTGGGTGGTGGTGCATGGCCGTTCTTAGTTGGTGGATTGATTTGTCTGGTTTATTCCGATAACGAACGAGACTCCAACCTACTAACTAGTGGGCGAATCTTCACGTTCGCAACACTTCTTAGAGGGACAAGCAGTGTTTAGCTGCATGAGAAGGAGCAATAACAGGGTCTGTGATGCCCTTAGATGTCCGGGGCTGCACGCGCCGCTACACTGAAGGAATCAACGTGCTAGAAAACCCTTGTTTGAAAAGATTGGGAAACCCCTTGAAAATCCTTCGTGATTGGGATCGGGACTTGCAAATGTGTCCCTTGAACGAGGAATTCCAGTAGACGCGAGTCATCAGCTCGTATCGATTACGTCCCTGCCCTTTGTACACACCGCCCGTCGCTGCCCGGAACTGAGCCGTTTCGAGAAGACTGGGGATTGACGCTTTACGGGCTTCACGGCTCGTTTTGCATTGAAAACCAATTTAATCGCAGCGGCTTGAACCGGGCAAAAAGTCGTAACAAGGTTTCCGTAGGTGAACCTGCGGAAGGATCATCAACGATTTAGCGATTCATCGCCAAGTCAACTTCCAGATTGCAGCGGCCGAGTGCCGGACAATCGATGTAACCTGCGCCAGTATCTGACGGCACCTAATCCAGAATGTCACAGCGGCGACGTGCACCTGGCCACGCGTCCATTGGCAGTCTGCTTGCGCTTCTTCTAAGAAGTAGGTTTAATGAGGTAACGTCTAGTCGTTCCCGCCGTCAAAACAAACCTCTCCAAAATAACGAAAATCACTAAAACAATACGTACTATTCTAAACAGTGGATCACTTGGCTCACAGGTCGATGAAGAGCGCAGCTAACTGCGTTACTCAATGCGAATTGCAGACACATTGAGCATCGGCATCTCGAACGCATGGCGGCAACGAGATTATTCTTGTTGCCACGCCTGATCGAGGGTCGTTTATATAATACTTCAGCTAACGCCTGTTGCTGAATGCACGACCGACTGTCGCTACGTGTACGATTCGTCGTGCGCCACGACACTCGCGTTGTAACTTTGACAGCTGACCGTAATGTTGGCATCAATTCAAGCAGAGAATGCGAACTGCACATGCAACCATTCTTCTGTCCATATTCCGGCCTCGATTCAGACGTGAACACCCGCTGAATTTAAGCATATTACTAGAGCGGAGGAAAAGAAAATAACAATGATTCTCCTAGTAACGGCGAGTGAACGGAGACTAGCCCAGCACCGAATCCCTGCTGTTAAGCAGTGTGACCTGTGGTGTTCAAGTATGCCTATCCGACATCGGTATCTTCCTGAGTTCCCTTGACTGGGGCCACAGTCCACAGAAGGTGCAAGACCTGTGAGGAAGAAATCGTTTGCTGGTAAGGTAGACTCTGGAGTCGGGTTGTCTGAGATCGCAGCCCAAAGTCGGTGGTAAGCTTCACCTAAGGCTAAATATTACTGTGAGACCAATAGCAAACAAGTACCGTGAGGGAAAGTTGCAAAGAACTTTGAAGAGAGAGTTCAAGAGGACGTGAAACTGTTTAGAAGGAAACGGGTAGAGCTGCGAAATGCTCGTCGATTCAGGCAGTGGAACTGTTCGTGCACCGGTTTGTAGATCGTAAGACTGCGGCTGGATGTTCTGTGCGGTACCATTGTTGCATTTTGACCGAGTAGCACTAGCGGCCCTAACACGCCAGTACTGCCGGCAGATTGAAGGTGCCGCTTCGGTGGTTATCGGGCTGTCAAGTAGTACTCGTGCGAGTTACGGTTATGAGCTGCAGAGATGTACATGCGGTGTGTTGTCGTGGGTGGTATATGCGGGGTGACGTGCTTGCACGAATCTTCGTATGTGCTGATCATCGGTGGCAATCCGCTTTTTGCACTCGCTGGTGAACAAGTCAGTCACCTACCCGACCCGTCTTGAAACACGGACCAAGGAGTCTAACATGTATGCGAGTTG
>OZ038442.1:35281782-35284282 GCA_964036265.1 Daptonema setosum
ATTTTATGGGCACATAGAAGACAGACTCACTTACTTGAGGGTTATGGGCACAAGACTGTGAACGTTATTAGTAGCATAGCTTCTTATTGCTCCGTGCCTGAGATGCAGACAAGCTGTTAGTCAGGATTGTATGTAGGTTAGCAAGCGGGCAGCGTGGATGCAGCGTGCGCGTGCGTGTCCCCCCAAGGAGTGTGCTGTCCTGCGCGCTGAAATATGAACGAGTAACACCGATTGTGGAGGGTCTTGCTGGCGAGTCGTTTGCGCGTTGCAATAGTCGTTAGGTAAGAATTCTGAGAGATGAACAAGAAACATCAGTGTTCAAACACGTTTGTGTTTAAATATGTTTTTGGTTTGGGGTAAGAATTGTTTGGGGGGAAAATTTTTACGGTACGGAAACTATTGATCACTGATGTTTTTGTTTATACACGTTAGTCTAAAATGTGTTAGAGAGTTTAGTTTTCAAGTTCACTTTGAAAGCTTTTGGTTTACAAATGAATTTTTGCTGCTCAACCTATTTATTTTTTTGGGATTTTATTTTATTTCATTTATTTGACTTACTCACTTAATACTTTTTGTTTAATTTCAGGTACGGCAGCACAACACACCCAGATGATCGGAGGACATCACTTATCGCTAAACCAGAGTTAAAACGTCAACTGTTAGTTGCGTTTTGGTATCTCAATGGTCTCATGTACTACATGAGTTTTAAACTAGAGTCACGGTGTTATTTAAAATGTTTTCCACTTGACGTTCCATATCTGCACGATGCAGATGGTGCGGGCAATCGACGTTTACGAACCACAAAGAACATACGATCGTTAACGCTAGATGACTTACCGTAATGCAAGACATCTACCGTAATACGATCTGATTTTCTTGTAGAACGTTTTCGTCAGATTAGTCTCTTTACTGAGACTTCTTCTTAATTGAAGTTACCTGGTTGATCCTGCCAGTGGTCATATGCTTGTCTCAAAGATTAAGCCATGCATGTCTACGCATAAACGAATCTAAAGTGAAGCCGCGAATAGCTCATTACAACAGCCGTTGTTTCTTGGATCTCCGCTTTTACTTGGATAACTGTGGCAATTCTAGAGCTAATACATGCAATCGAGCTCCGACTTAACAGGACGAGCGCATTTATTAGACCAAAACCAATCGGCGCAAGCCGTTTTCTGGTGAATCTGAATAACTACGCAGATCGCTTCGGTTTCACACCGGCGACATATCCTTCAAGTGTCTGCTTTATCAACTTTCGATGGTAGTTTATACGCCTACCATGGTTTTGACGGATAACGGAGAATCAGGGTTCGACTCCGGAGAGGGAGCCTGAGAAACGGCTACCACTTCTAAGGAAGGCAGCAGGCGCGCAAATTACCCACTCTCGGCACGAGGAGGTAGTGACGAAAAATAACGAGATAACCCGCTCTAGCGAGTTATCATCGGAATGAGTACAATCTAAATCCTTTAACGAGGGCCTAGCGGAGGGCAAGTCTGGTGCCAGCAGCCGCGGTAATTCCAGCTCCGCCAGTGTATATCTATGCTGCTGCGGTTAAAAAGCTCGTAGTTGGATCTTCGTGATCGTCCAGGTCCGCCTTTGTGGCGTGAACTGAAGACCTTCACTGAATCGCTGCTTTACCCTTGTTGCTCTTAACCGGGTGACCTGGGTGGGTAGCATGTTTACTTTGAAAAAATTAGAGTGCTTAAAACAAGCGATTTGCTTGAATATTCGTGCATGGAATAATAGAATAGGCTTTTGGCTCTATTTTGTTGGTTTTCGGAGCACAAGAGAATGATTAAGAGGGACAGACGGGGGCATTCGTACTCCGACGTTAGAGGTGAAATTCTTGGATCGTCGGATGACGCACTACTGCGAAAGCATTTGCCAAGAATGTTTTCATTAATCAAGAACGAAAGTTAGAGGTTCGAAGGCGATCAGATACCGCCCTAGTTCTAACCGTAAACTATGCCAACTAGCGATCTGCTGGTGTTTTCTTAGACCCAGCAGGGAGCTTACCGGAAACGAAAGTCTTCAGGTTCCGGGGGAAGTATGGTTGCAAAGCTGAAACTTAAAGGAATTGACGGAAGGGCACCACCAGGAGTGGAGCCTGCGGCTTAATTTGACTCAACACGGGAAAACTCACCCGGCCCGGACACCGTAAGGATTGACAGATTGAGAGCTCTTTCTTGATTCGGTGGGTGGTGGTGCATGGCCGTTCTTAGTTGGTGGATTGATTTGTCTGGTTTATTCCGATAACGAACGAGACTCCAACCTACTAACTAGTGGGCGAATCTTCACGTTCGCAACACTTCTTAGAGGGACAAGCAGTGTTTAGCTGCATGAGAAGGAGCAATAACAGGTCTGTGATGCCCTTAGATGTCCGGGGCTGCACGCGCGCTACACTGAAGGAATCAACGTGCTAGAAAACCTTGTTTGAAAAGATTGGGAAACCCCTTGAAAATCCTTCGTGATTGGGATCGGGACTTGCAAATGTGTCCCTTG
>OZ038442.1:35291782-35294282 GCA_964036265.1 Daptonema setosum
TCTACCGTAATACGATCTGATTTTCTTGTAGAACGTTTTCGTCAGATTAGTCTCTTTACTGAGACTTCTTCTTAATTGAAGTTACCTGGTTGATCCTGCCAGTGGTCATATGCTTGTCTCAAAGATTAAGCCATGCATGTCTACGCATAAACGAATCTAAAGTGAAGCCGCGAATAGCTCATTACAACAGCCGTTGTTTCTTGGATCTCCGCTTTTACTTGGATAACTGTGGCAATTCTAGAGCTAATACATGCAATCGAGCTCCGACTTAACAGGACGAGCGCATTTATTAGACCAAAACCAATCGGCGCAAGCCGTTTTCTGGTGAATCTGAATAACTACGCAGATCGCTTCGGTTTCACACCGGCGACATATCCTTCAAGTGTCTGCTTTATCAACTTTCGATGGTAGTTTATACGCCTACCATGGTTTTGACGGATAACGGAGAATCAGGGTTCGACTCCGGAGAGGGAGCCTGAGAAACGGCTACCACTTCTAAGGAAGGCAGCAGGCGCGCAAATTACCCACTCTCGGCACGAGGAGGTAGTGACGAAAAATAACGAGATAACCCGCTCTAGCGAGTTATCATCGGAATGAGTACAATCTAAATCCTTTAACGAGGACCTAGCGGAGGGCAAGTCTGGTGCCAGCAGCCGCGGTAATTCCAGCTCCGCCAGTGTATATCTATGCTGCTGCGGTTAAAAAGCTCGTAGTTGGATCTTCGTGATCGTCCAGGTCCGCCTTTGTGGCGTGAACTGAAGACCTTCACTGAATCGCTGCTTTACCCTTGTTGCTCTTAACCGGGTGACCTGGGTGGGTAGCATGTTTACTTTGAAAAAATTAGAGTGCTTAAAACAAGCGATTTGCTTGAATATTCGTGCATGGAATAATAGAATAGGCTTTTGGCTCTATTTTGTTGGTTTTCGGAGCACAAGAGAATGATTAAGAGGGATAGACGGGGGCATTCGTACTCCGACGTTAGAGGTGAAATTCTTGGATCGTCGGATGACGCACTACTGCGAAAGCATTTGCCAAGAATGTTTTCATTAATCAAGAACGAAAGTTAGAGGTTCGAAGGCGATCAGATACCGCCCTAGTTCTAACCGTAAACTATGCCAACTAGCGATCTGCTGGTGTTTTCTTAGACCCAGCAGGGAGCTTACCGGAAACGAAAGTCTTCAGGTTCCGGGGGAAGTATGGTTGCAAAGCTGAAACTTAAAGGAATTGACGGAAGGGCACCACCAGGAGTGGAGCCTGCGGCTTAATTTGACTCAACACGGGAAAACTCACCCGGCCCGGACACCGTAAGGATTGACAGATTGAGAGCTCTTTCTTGATTCGGTGGGTGGTGGTGCATGGCCGTTCTTAGTTGGTGGATTGATTTGTCTGGTTTATTCCGATAACGAACGAGACTCCAACCTACTAACTAGTGGGCGAATCTTCACGTTCGCAACACTTCTTAGAGGGACAAGCAGTGTTTAGCTGCATGAGAAGGAGCAATAACAGGTCTGTGATGCCCTTAGATGTCCGGGGCTGCACGCGCGCTACACTGAAGGAATCAACGTGCTAGAAAACCTTGTTTGAAAAGATTGGGAAACCCCTTGAAAATCCTTCGTGATTGGGATCGGGACTTGCAAATGTGTCCCTTGAACGAGGAATTCCCAGTAGACGCGAGTCATCAGCTCGTATCGATTACGTCCCTGCCCTTTGTACACACCGCCCGTCGCTGCCCGGAACTGAGCCGTTTCGAGAAGACTGGGGATTGACGCTTTACGGGCTTCACGGCTCGTTTTGCATTGAAAACCAATTTAATCGCAGCGGCTTGAACCGGGCAAAAGTCGTAACAAGGTTTCCGTAGGTGAACCTGCGGAAGGATCATCAACGATTTAGCGATTCATCGCCAAGTCAACTTCCAGATTGCAGCGGCCGAGTGCCGGACAATCGATGTAACCTGCGCCAGTATCTGACGGCACCTAATCCAGAATGTCACAGCGGCGACGTGCACCTGGCCACGCGTCCATTGGCAGTCTGCTTGCGCTTCTTCTAAGAAGTAGGTTTAATGAGGTAACGTGTAGTCGTTCCCGCCGTCAAAACAAACCTCTCCAAAATAACGAAAATCACTAAAACAATACGTACTATTCTAAACAGTGGATCACTTGGCTCACAGGTCGATGAAGAGCGCAGCTAACTGCGTTACTCAATGCGAATTGCAGACACATTGAGCATCGGCATCTCGAACGCACATGGCGGCAACGAGATTATTCTTGTTGCCACGCCTGATCGAGGGTCGTTTATATAATACTTCAGCTAACGCCTGTTGCTGAATGCACGACCGACTGTCGCTACGTGTACGATTCGTCGTGCGCCACGACACTCGCGTTGTAACTTTGACAGCTGACCGTAATGTTGGCATCAATTCAAGCAGAGAATGCGAACTGCACATGCAACCATTCTTCTGTCCATATTCCGGCCTCGATTCAGACGTGAACACCCGCTGAAT
>OZ038442.1:35299282-35304282 GCA_964036265.1 Daptonema setosum
GCTCACTCACGCACACTCACTCACTCACTCACTCACTCTACTCACTCACTCACTAATCACTCACTCACTCACTCACTCATCTCCTACCCACTCACGAACTTTCCGAACTTTCCGAATTTTCCGATTTTCCGAACTTTCCGAACTTTCCGAATTTTTCCGAACTTTCCGAACTTTCCGAACTTTCAGTTTATCATAACTGACTAGACTGCTCACTCACGCACACTCACTCACTCACTCATCTCACTCACTCACCTCACTCACTCACTCACTCACTCACCCACTCACGAACTTTCGAACTTTCCGAATTTTCCGAATTTTCCGAACTTTCCGAACTTTCCGACGAATTTTCCGAATTTTCCGAACTTTCCGAACTTTCAGTTTATCATAACTGACTAGACTGGCTCACTCACGCACACTCACTCACTCACTCACTCACTCACTCACTCACTCACTCACTCACTCACCCACTCACGAACTTTCCGAACTTTCCGAATTTTCCGAATTTTCCGAACTTTCCGAACTTTCCGAATTTTCCGAATTTTCCGAACTTTCCGAACTTTCAGTTTATTATAACTGACTAGACTGGCTCACTCACGCACACTCACTCACTCACTCACTCACTCACTCACTCACTCACTCACTCACGCACTCACTCACTCACTCACTCACGCACTCACTCACTCACTCACTCACTCACTCACTCACTCACCCACTCAACTCACTCACTCACTCACTCACTCAATAAATTTTGTTTTAGAGGAGTTCTCTCACTCACTGTATAACCTAACGGAATTCTATTTATTTTATGGGCACATAGAAGACAGACTCACTTACTTGAGGGTTATGGGCACAAGACTGTGAACGTTATTAGTAGCATAGCTTCTTATTGCTCCGTGCCTGAGTGCAGACAAGCTGTTAGTCAGGATTGTATGTAGGTTAGCAAGCGGGCAGCGTGGATGCAGCGTGCGCGTGCGTGTCCCCCCAAGGAGTGTGCTGTCCTGCGCGCTGAAATATGAACGAGTAACACCGATTGTGGAGGGTCTTGCTGGCGAGTCGTTTGCGCGTTGCAATAGTCGTTAGGTAAGAATTCTGAGAGATGAACAAGAAACATCAGTGTTCAAACACGTTTGTGTTTAAATATGTTTTTGGTTTGGGGTAAGAATTGTTTGGGGGGAAAATTTTTACGGTACGGAAACTATTGATCACTGATGTTTTTGTTTATACACGTTAGTCTAAAATGTGTTAGAGAGTTTAGTTTTCAAGTTCACTTTGAAAGCTTTTGGTTTACAAATGAATTTTTGCTGCTCAACCTATTTATTTTTTTGGGATTTTATTTTATTTCATTTATTTGACTTACTCACTTAATACTTTTTGTTTAATTTCAGGTACGGCAGCACAACACACCCAGATGATCGGAGGACATCACTTATCGCTAAACCAGAGTTAAAACGTCAACTGTTAGTTGCGTTTTGGTATCTCAATGGTCTCATGTACTACATGAGTTTTAAACTAGAGTCACGGTGTTATTTAAAATGTTTTCCACTTGACGTTCCATATCTGCACGATGCAGATGGTGCGGGCAATCGACGTTTACGACACCACAAAGAACATACGATCGTTAACGCTAGATGACTTACCGTAATGCAAGACATCTACCGTAATACGATCTGATTTTCTTGTAGAACGTTTTCGTCAGATTAGTCTCTTTACTGAGACTTCTTCTTAATTGAAGTTACCTGGTTGATCCTGCCAGTGGTCATATGCTTGTCTCAAAGATTAAGCCATGCATGTCTACGCATAAACGAATCTAAAGTGAAGCCGCGAATAGCTCATTACAACAGCCGTTGTTTCTTGGATCTCCGCTTTTACTTGGATAACTGTGGCAATTCTAGAGCTAATACATGCAATCGAGCTCCGACTTAACAGGACGAGCGCATTTATTAGACCAAAACCAATCGGCGCAAGCCGTTTTCTGGTGAATCTGAATAACTACGCAGATCGCTTCGGTTTCACACCGGCGACATATCCTTCAAGTGTCTGCTTTATCAACTTTCGATGGTAGTTTATACGCCTACCATGGTTTTGACGGATAACGGAGAATCAGGGTTCGACTCCGGAGAGGGAGCCTGAGAAACGGCTACCACTTCTAAGGAAGGCAGCAGGCGCGCAAATTACCCACTCTCGGCACGAGGAGGTAGTGACGAAAAATAACGAGATAACCCGCTCTAGCGAGTTATCATCGGAATGAGTACAATCTAAATCCTTTAACGAGGACCTAGCGGAGGGCAAGTCTGGTGCCAGCAGCCGCGGTAATTCCAGCTCCGCCAGTGTATATCTATGCTGCTGCGGTTAAAAAGCTCGTAGTTGGATCTTCGTGATCGTCCAGGTCCGCCTTTGTGGCGTGAACTGAAGACCTTCACTGAATCGCTGCTTTACCCTTGTTGCTCTTAACCGGGTGACCTGGGTGGGTAGCATGTTTACTTTGAAAAAATTAGAGTGCTTAAAACAAGCGATTTGCTTGAATATTCGTGCATGGAATAATAGAATAGGCTTTTGGCTCTATTTTGTTGGTTTTCGGAGCACAAGAGAATGATTAAGAGGGACAGACGGGGGCATTCGTACTCCGACGTTAGAGGTGAAATTCTTGGATCGTCGGATGACGCACTACTGCGAAAGCATTTGCCAAGAATGTTTTCATTAATCAAGAACGAAAGTTAGAGGTTCGAAGGCGATCAGATACCGCCCTAGTTCTAACCGTAAACTATGCCAACTAGCGATCTGCTGGTGTTTTCTTAGACCCAGCAGGGAGCTTACCGGAAACGAAAGTCTTCAGGTTCCGGGGGAAGTATGGTTGCAAAGCTGAAACTTAAAGGAATTTGACGGAAGGGCACCACCAGGAGTGGAGCCTGCGGCTTAATTTGACTCAACACGGGAAAACTCACCCGGCCCGGACACCGTAAGGATTGACAGATTGAGAGCTCTTTCTTGAATCGGTGGGTGGTGGTGCATGGCCGTTCTTAGTTGGTGGATTGATTTGTCTGGTTTATTCCGATAACGAACGAGACTCCAACCTACTAACTAGTGGGCGAATCTTCACGTTCGCAACACTTCTTAGAGGGACAAGCAGTGTTTAGCTGCATGAGAAGGAGCAATAACAGGTCTGTGATGCCCTTAGATGTCCGGGGCTGCACGCGCGCTACACTGAAGGAATCAACGTGCTAGAAAACCTTGTTTGAAAAGATTGGGAAACCCCTTGAAAATCCTTCGTGATTGGGATCGGGACTTGCAAATGTGTCCCTTGAACGAGGAATTCCCAGTAGACGCGAGTCATCAGCTCGTATCGATTACGTCCCTGCCCTTTGTACACACCGCCCGTCGCTGCCCGGAACTGAGCCGTTTCGAGAAGACTGGGGATTGACGCTTTACGGGCTTCACGGCTCGTTTTGCATTGAAAACCAATTTAATCGCAGCGGCTTGACCGGGCAAAAGTCGTAACAAGGTTTCCGTAGGTGAACCTGCGGAAGGATCATCAACGATTTAGCGATTCATCGCCAAGTCAACTTCCAGATTGCAGCGGCCGAGTGCCGGACAATCGATGTAAACCTGCGCCAGTATCTGACGGCACCTAATCCAGAATGTCACAGCGGCGACGTGCACCTGGCCACGCTGTCCATTGGCAGTCTGCTTGCGCTTCTTCTAAGAAGTAGGTTTAATGAGGTAACGTGTAGTCGTTCCCGCCGTCAAAACAAACCTCTCCAAAATAACGAAAATCACTAAAACAATACGTACTATTCTAAACAGTGGACCACTTGGCTCACAGGTCGATGAAGAGCGCAGCTAACTGCGTTACTCAATGCGAATTTGCAGACACATTGAGCATCGGCATCTCGAACGCACATGGCGGCAACGAGATTATTCTTGTTGCCACGCCTGATCGAGGGTCGTTTATAATACTTCAGCTAACGCCTGTTGCTGAATGCACGACCGACTGTCGCTACGTGTACGATTCGTCGTGCGCCACGACACTCGCGTTGTAACTTTGACAGCTGACCGTAATGTTGGCATCAATTCAAGCAGAGAATGCGAACTGCACATGCAACCATTCTTCTGTCCATATTCCGGCCTCGATTCAGACGTGAACACCCGCTGAATTTAAGCATATTACTAAGCGGAGGAAAAGAAAATAACAATGATTCTCCTAGTAACGGCGAGTGAACGGAGACTAGCCCAGCACCGAATCCCCTGCTGTTAAGCAGTGTGACCTGTGGTGTTCAAGTATGCCTATCCGACATCGGTATCTTCCTGAGTTCCCTTGACTGGGGCCACAGTCCACAGAAGGTGCAAGACCTGTGAGGAAGAAATCGTTGCTGGTAAGGTAGACTCTGGAGTCGGGTTGTCTGAGATCGCAGCCCAAAGTCGGTGGTAAGCTTCACCTAGGCTAAATATTACTGTGAGACCAATAGCAAACAAGTACCGTGAGGGAAAGTTGCAAAGAACTTTGAAGAGAGAGTTCAAGAGGACGTGAAACTGTTTAGAAGGAAACGGGTAGAGCTGCGAAATGCTCGGTCGATTCAGGCAGTGGAACTGTTCGTGCACCGTTTGTAGATCGTAAGACTGCGGCTGGATGTTCTGTGCGGTACCATTGTTGCATTTTGACCGAGTAGCACTAGCGGCCCTAACACGCCAGTATTGCCGGCAGATTGAAGGTGCCGCTTCGGTGGTTATCGGGCTGTCAAGTAGTACTCGTGCGAGTTACGGTTATGAGCTGCAGAGATGTACATGCGGTGTGTTGTCGTGGTTGGTATATGCGGGGTGACGTGCTTGCACGAATCTTCGTATGTGCTGATCATCGGTGGCAATCCGCTTTTTGCACTCGCTGGTGAACAAGTCAGTCACCTACCCGACCCGTCTTGAAACACGGACCAAGGAGTCTAACATGTATGCGAGTTGTAGGGTGTAAAACCTGAAGGCGCAATGAAAGTAAAGTTTAACGATACAGG
>OZ038442.1:35309282-35311782 GCA_964036265.1 Daptonema setosum
AAGACTGTGAACGTTATTAGTAGCATAGCTTCTTATTGCTCCGTGCCTGAGATGCAGACAAGCTGTTAGTCAGGATTGTATGTAGGTTAGCAAGCGGGCAGCGTGGATGCAGCGTGCGCGTGCGTGTCCCCCAAGGAGTGTGCTGTCCTGCGCGCTGAAATATGAACGAGTAACACCGATTGTGGAGGGTCTTGCTGGAGAGTCGTTTGCGCGTTGCAATAGTCGTTAGGTAAGAATTCTGAGAGATGAACAAGAAACATCAGTGTTCAAACACGTTTGTGTTTAAATATGTTTTTGGTTTGGGGTAAGAATTGTTTGGGGGGAAAAATTTTTACGGTACGGAAACTATTGATCACTGATGTTTTTGTTTATACACGTTAGTCTAAAATGTGTTAGAGAGTTTAGTTTTCAAGTTCACTTTGAAAGCTTTTGGTTTACAAATGAATTTTTGCTGCTCAACCTATTTATTTTTTTGGGATTTTATTTTATTTCATTTATTTGACTTACTCACTTAATACTTTTTGTTTAATTTCAGGTACGGCAGCACAACACACCCAGATGATCGGAGGACATCACTTATCGCTAAACCAGAGTTAAAACGTCAACTGTTAGTTGCGTTTTGGTATCTCAATGGTCTCATGTACTACATGAGTTTTAAACTAGAGTCACGGTGTTATTTAAAATGTTTTCCACTTGACGTTCCATATCTGCACGATGCAGATGGTGCGGGCAATCGACGTTTACGAACCACAAAGAACATACGATCGTTAACGCTAGATGACTTACCGTAATGCAAGACATCTACCGTAATACGATCTGATTTTCTTGTAGAACGTTTTCGTCAGATTAGTCTCTTTACTGAGACTTCTTCTTAATTGAAGTTACCTGGTTGATCCTGCCAGTGTCATATGCTTGTCTCAAAGATTAAGCCATGCATGTCTACGCATAAACGAATCTAAAGTGAAGCCGCGAATAGCTCATTACAACAGCCGTTGTTTCTTGGATCTCCGCTTTTACTTGGATAACTGTGGCAATTCTAGAGCTAATACATGCAATCGAGCTCCGACTTAACAGGACGAGCGCATTTATTAGACCAAAACCAATCGGCGCAAGCCGTTTTCTGGTGAATCTGAATAACTACGCAGATCGCTTCGGTTTCACACCGGCGACATATCCTTCAAGTGTCTGCTTTATCAACTTTCGATGGTAGTTTATACGCCTACCATGGTTTTGACGGATAACGGAGAATCAGGGTTCGACTCCGGAGAGGGAGCCTGAGAAACGGCTACCACTTCTAAGGAAGGCAGCAGGCGCGCAAATTACCCACGTCTCGGCACGAGGAGGTAGTGACGAAAAATAACGAGATAACCCGCTCTAGCGAGTTATCATCGGAATGAGTACAATCTAAATCCTTTAACGAGGACCTAGCGGAGGGCAAGTCTGGTGCCAGCAGCCGCGGTAATTCCAGCTCCGCCAGTGTATATCTATGCTGCTGCGGTTTAAAAGCTCGTAGTTGGATCTTCGTGATCGTCCAGGTCCGCCTTTGTGGCGTGAACTGAAGACCTTCACTGGATCGCTGCTTTACCCTTGTTGCTCTTAACCGGGTGACCGGGGTGGGTAGCATGTTTACTTTGAAAAAATTAGAGTGCTTAAAACAAGCGATTTGCTTGAATATTCGTGCATGGAATAATAGAATAGGCTTTTGGCTCTATTTGTTGGTTTTCGGAGCACAAGAGAATGATTAAGAGGGACAGACGGGGGCATTCGTACTCCGACGTTAGAGGTGAAATTCTTGGATCGTCGGATGACGCACTACTGCGAAAGCATTTGCAAGAATGTTTTCATTAATCAAGAACGAAAGTTAGAGGTTCGAAGGCGATCAGATACCGCCCTAGTTCTAACCGTAAACTATGCCAACTAGCGATCTGCTGGTGTTTTCTTAGACCCAGCAGGGAGCTTACCGGAAACGAAAGTCTTCAGGTTCCGGGGGAAGTATGGTTGCAAAGCTGAAACTTAAAGGAATTGACGGAAGGGCACCACCAGGAGTGGAGCCTGCGGCTTAATTTGACTCAACACGGGAAAACTCACCCGCCCCGGACACCGTAAGGATTGACAGATTGAGAGCTCTTTCTTGATTCGGTGGGTGGTGGTGCATGGCCGTTCTTAGTTGGTGGATTGATTTGTCTGGTTTATTCCGATAACGAACGAGACTCCAACCTACTAACTAGTGGGCGAATCTTCACGTTCGCAACACTTCTTAGAGGGACAAGCAGTGTTTAGCTGCATGAGAAGGAGCAATAACAGGTCTGTGATGCCCTTAGATGTCCGGGGCTGCACGCGCGCTACACTGAAGGAATCAACGTGCTAGAAAACCTTGTTTGAAAAGATTGGGAAACCCCTTGAAAATCCTTCGTGATTGGGATCGGGACTTGCAAATGTGTCCCTTGAACGAGGAATTCCCAGTAGACGCGAGTCATCAGCTCGTATCGATTACGTCCCT
>OZ038442.1:35319282-35321782 GCA_964036265.1 Daptonema setosum
CTCTTTACTGAGACTTCTTCTTAATTGAAGTTACCTGGTTGATCCTGCCAGTGGTCATATGCTTGTCTCAAAGATTAAGCCATGCATGTCTACGCATAAACGAATCTAAAGTGAAGCCGCGAATAGCTCATTACAACAGCCGTTGTTTCTTGGATCTCCGCTTTTACTTGGATAACTGTGGCAATTCTAGAGCTAATACATGCAATCGAGCTCCGACTTAACAGGACGAGCGCATTTATTAGACCAAAACCAATCGGCGCAAGCCGTTTTCTGGTGAATCTGAATAACTACGCAGATCGCTTCGGTTTCACACCGGCGACATATCCTTCAAGTGTCTGCTTTATCAACTTTCGATGGTAGTTTATACGCCTACCATGGTTTTGACGGATAACGGAGAATCAGGGTTCGACTCCGGAGAGGGAGCCTGAGAAACGGCTACCACTTCTAAGGAAGGCAGCAGGCGCGCAAATTACCCACTCTCGGCACGAGGAGGTAGTGACGAAAAATAACGAGATAACCCGCTCTAGCGAGTTATCATCGGAATGAGTACAATCTAAATCCTTTAACGAGGACCTAGCGGAGGGCAAGTCTGGTGCCAGCAGCCGCGGTAATTCCAGCTCCGCCAGTGTATATCTATGCTGCTGCGGTTAAAAAGCTCGTAGTTGGATCTTCGTGATCGTCCAGGTCCGCCTTTGTGGCGTGAACTGAAGACCTTCACTGAATCGCTGCTTTACCCTTGTTGCTCTTAACCGGGTGACCTGGGTGGGTAGCATGTTTACTTTGAAAAAATTAGAGTGCTTAAAACAAGCGATTTGCTTGAATATTCGTGCATGGAATAATAGAATAGGCTTTTGGCTCTATTTTGTTGGTTTTCGGAGCACAAGAGAATGATTAAGAGGGACAGACGGGGGCATTCGTACTCCGACGTTAGAGGTGAAATTCTTGGATCGTCGGATGACGCACTACTGCGAAAGCATTTGCCAAGAATGTTTTCATTAATCAAGAACGAAAGTTAGAGGTTCGAAGGCGATCAGATACCGCCCTAGTTCTAACCGTAAACTATGCCAACTAGCGATCTGCTGGTGTTTTCTTAGACCCAGCAGGGAGCTTACCGGAAACGAAAGTCTTCAGGTTCCGGGGGAAGTATGGTTGCAAAGCTGAAACTTAAAGGAATTGACGGAAGGGCACCACCAGGAGTGGAGCCTGCGGCTTAATTTGACTCAACACGGGAAAACTCACCCGGCCCGGACACCGTAAGGATTGACAGATTGAGAGCTCTTTCTTGATTCGGTGGGTGGTGGTGCATGGCCGTTCTTAGTTGGTGGATTGATTTGTCTGGTTTATTCCGATAACGAACGAGACTCCAACCTACTAACTAGTGGGCGAATCTTCACGTTCGCAACACTTCTTAGAGGGACAAGCAGTGTTTAGCTGCATGAGAAGGAGCAATAACAGGTCTGTGATGCCCTTAGATGTCCGGGGCTGCACGCGCGCTACACTGAAGGAATCAACGTGCTAGAAAACCTTGTTTGAAAAGATTGGGAAACCCCTTGAAAATCCTTCGTGATTGGGATCGGGACTTGCAAATGTGTCCCTTGAACGAGGAATTCCCAGTAGACGCGAGTCATCAGCTCGTATCGATTACGTCCCTGCCCTTTGTACACACCGCCCGTCGCTGCCCGGAACTGAGCCGTTTCGAGAAGACTGGGGATTGACGCTTTACGGGCTTCACGGCTCGTTTTGCATTGAAAACCAATTTAATCGCAGCGGCTTGAACCGGGCAAAAGTCGTAACAAGGTTTCCGTAGGTGAACCTGCGGAAGGATCATCAACGATTTAGCGATTCATCGCCAAGTCAACTTCCAGATTGCAGCGGCCGAGTGCCGGACAATCGATGTAACCTGCGCCAGTATCTGACGGCACCTAATCCAGAATGTCACAGCGGCGACGTGCACCTGGCCACGCGTCCATTGGCAGTCTGCTTGCGCTTCTTCTAAGAAGTAGGTTTAATGAGGTAACGTGTAGTCGTTCCCGCCGTCAAAACAAACCTCTCCAAAATAACGAAAATCACTAAAACAATACGTACTATTCTAAACAGTGGATCACTTGGCTCACAGGTCGATGAAGAGCGCAGCTAACTGCGTTACTCAATGCGAATTGCAGACACATTGAGCATCGGCATCTCGAACGCACATGGCGGCAACGAGATTATTCTTGTTGCCACGCCTGATCGAGGGTCGTTTATATAATACTTCAGCTAACGCCTGTTGCTGAATGCACGACCGACTGTCGCTACGTGTACGATTCGTCGTGCGCCACGACACTCGCGTTGTAACTTTGACAGCTGACCGTAATGTTGGCATCAATTCAAGCAGAGAATGCGAACTGCACATGCAACCATTCTTCTGTCCATATTCCGGCCTCGATTCAGACGTGAACACCCGCTGAATTTAAGCATATTACTAAGCGGAGGAAAAGAAAATAACAATGATTCTCCTAGT
>OZ038442.1:35325801-35365801 GCA_964036265.1 Daptonema setosum
TTTTGGCATTGGGTGCCTAAATTGGTGCATCTTTATGCAAAAAACTTGAAGTTCTTTAACTCACGATATAATCGGTTAAAAATAAAAAACTTTTGATCAGATGAAAGGTCGTTTTTTTCCTCATAATGCAATCACGAAAAACTCAAGTAAAAACGTTTAATTGGATAGAAAACATGCATTTTATATCCACTCAGTTTTCGCTCCGAGACCAGGTGCCGAAGGACGTTTTTGTCATAAGCAGCAGTGCATAAAGTTTTGCCATACCATTTTCAATGCATTATATTACGTTTGTTTTGAGTTTCTTATTTTTCTAATGTGTAAAAATAGACGATCTCACCTCTGAACAAAAGTTTTCAATTTAAAACCAATTCTCACGTGAGTTATAGAACTTCAAAGTTTTCTTGCATAAAGATGCGCCAATTTAGGCACCCAATGCCAAAAGTTTCTGTGATATGGGGGCAAGATTCAGTTCTCTGGGCTTCGTTCTTTGATTGTCATTTTTGTTGTTGTTGAGATTAACCTTTGTTGTTGTTCGATATATTTTGTTGTTGTCGTTGTTAAAAATAACAGTTGTTGTCGTTGTTACAAACAACTGTTGTTGTTGTTGCAGCGGATCACGAAGGGCTTGAAGGACGCGGATGAGAGCGGAGAAATCGCCAATGACTGGACGTTCGCTGCCATGGCCATTGATCGACTTTGCATCTACATGTTTACCATACTGATTTCTGGTAAGTGTTGTTGTTGTTGATGTTGTTGTTGTTGTTGATGTTCTTGTTGAAGATGTTTTGTTGTTTTTGTTGTTGATGATGTTGTTGTTATTGATGTTGTTAATGGTTCTTGCAGTCAGTGTTGCGGTACAATTCTCATGTTGAGTTAAACACTATATATCTTCGTCGGTTAACACTTAGATTTGTTCTTTTCCAACCTTCAATTAGTTAAACTGAGCTTGTGATCATGAAATTCGATCCTGTAACGAAATTTTTGGTTATTATATGATCATGAATTACAAGTCAGCCACACCATTGCCGTTTTCAGGCTCCACGTGTCTCGTGTTCTTCAATGCGCCTTACCTCAGCGTACCGATGACACCTGTGGAACAGGAAACCACTTTCTGATCATACCATCGATGGAGATAGAAGACTGAGTAAAACATATTTCCACGTTTACGTTAATCCAGATTTTTTTCACCTCATTCAACTTTTGTATGTTCTAAATCAAATAAAGTTTAATCATTTGATTACAGTCTTGAGTGGAATAAAACCAGAATGGAATCGAAGTGCATCTGAACTATGACTTGTTTCTTCTGGTCATTGGCCATCGTTTCTTTATCTTGATTTATGAGTTACTGTGGACATACACGAGGGTCACTGATATTGGTCAACTTGTGTCTGCTGGCCAAAACCGAAGTTTGCTAATCCGAATCTCAGCACTCACGGTTATGCCCTGCTATACCTGTATAGTCGAAAATGAATTACTGTTCCCAAAAGCTGCGTGAATTCTCGATAAACAACCTGATGTTTTACGGTGTCACATTTTTTGTCGATGAACATTTCGTCTGTACAGGGAAGAGAAATCACTTTTATCCGACGAAATCTTCATCGACAAAAAATGTCACACCCCAAAACATCAGGTTGTTTATCGAAAATTCACTCAGCTTTTTGGAACAGTAATTCATTTTCGACTATATAGTTTTTAAATCACTAGCGGACTAAATCGGCTGGGAAAAGTGGAATTTCCCCTCTTTGGCGATTCCAAAAAAATTAAATTTGTTCCGTCCGCCAGTTGTTTCAAATATTCGTTTTTGTCCGCACGAAGAACAAATAAAACCATTTTTCATTCGATAAGTATAATAGACTCTGGAAAATCACAATCGAAGATCTAAATCTGAATATAATATTACAGAAAGCGTTCAAAGAAAAAAAACACATAATTTCTTGAAGTTACAGTAGTTGATCAGTTGCTGATCTGATTTCAACAAGAGCTGATTCACTGGATTGAGAGTTCTGGAAATCTTTTTATTGATCAAACTACTATGAAAAGCGCACTAATATAAAAAACTTATTTACCAAAAATATTCAATCAAGAAACTGCCATAACTGTATATAATTAATACTCTGCAACAGGTATGTATAAAAAATATTATAATCATATATTGTACAATATCTCAGGTGTGGCGCAACGGGAAAATGTACTCACATTTATTGTTGAGACGCTACCAATTAATTAACCAGGCTAAAAATATCTGCCTACTTTTTACCAGCGTTTTTTTTTTAAATAATTATATATAGTAATAATAGATTTTACTTATAAAAACTTTTGTCATTTTGTCATTAGAAGCCTGAATAATTGGCAGTTCCTTTAACATATTTGGAGACTATGGATGAGCAGTGGTAATTATCCTATCCTATTAGTACAATATAGAAAACAAAACGGTTGGAAATTTTTCTGAGCAATACAAAATTCGGATCTACAACTATGGCCAGGTGGTCTTGTCATCAAAAATTAACTGATGTCTCCGTTATTACATAAACAAAGAAATAGGCTTAACGCAGCAACGCCCGCATCCAAATATCACGTTGAAAATGATTTTTTTATAAATTTTACCCGCGAGTGTATTTTCTGAGTAACAAGAACCCCTAGATATGCTATAGCAATGACCCTACTATAATACACATTTAGCAACAATCATAGAATATAAGAGCACAACACGTTACCATTGAACACAACAGCAAGAAAAGAAACATAATAAAAAATTAAACATAATATTTCTAAAACGGCTGACAAACACGGGAGTAGATTTGCATTGTGCTGGATATAACAGGCAACAACAGATTGACGGGATATTTTATTATAAAAAATCAGTAAAATACGATTATATTATATCGGAAAACAAAATAGAAATTAGTAAAAATGGTTAGTACAGAGCATCAATGAATCAGGAATCATCTCAAACAATAAATAGCTGTTTTTATCGTAAACAAAGGAGAATTCAGACCACGACAATGATGAGAATCGTGTGACACTAAACACCAAAAACAAATATTTGCATGGAATCGGGAATTTCAAATTGGAACTAAGCAATTGACTGAGATTTTCGCTATGGTGACCGGGAGTACAACTAGATGTAGGTGGGGGCAAAACAAATGAAAACGAACTAGAAAATCATTATAGGTGAAAAATTCTTCCTCCTAATGCCATAACTCAATAATAATACAAAACTAGAAAATCGTTATATATGAAAAATTCTTCCTCCTAATGCCAGAACTCAATAATACTGTGTTACCCGAATACAGCTCTGTTATCTTGAAGAACTAAATATTTATGATTTCACATTATTGTTCACGTATATCGAACTATTTTGAGGGAACGAACTACCGTCCTTTCTTTGAAGTTTCTATCAACTGTATGTAGTCAAACATGAACAATCATGAAGTGACTTAGTGTCATCAGAGCAGACGTTTTTATCGTACTTTTTTAGTGTGTTACAACAATGATGAGTTCATAATATTATTATTGAATTATATAAAACACAATAAATACAGCTTTTCTAGGGTAACTTGTTATCAAAAAAAAACTGAACACCAAATTAACAAAGCCGGATTTAAAGAAAATATGCGCGTTTAAAGTTTTTGAGTAACAAGAAACCCTGGATCAAGTCAACATATAAAACACAATGAAAACTGAATCGACTGGTTGTCGGTGTACTGCACAAACTATGGAGCAACTGTTGATGGGTTCATTTTGCATGACAAAAAAGTTTCCTGAAAATCGCAGGTTCGAAATATGAGAATTCAACGTCCCGAAAACAGCAAAATTCACGATTTCTCCCCGAAATAATCTGGAAACTGAAATGCAAGAATTGTGTTAATGAGCAAACGTGTAATTGTGGAATTCAGTTGTTGTGAGTGTTGAAGAATTCTAAGAAGCAATCAGGAATTCAGCAAGTCAATGTATCAAAACAAAAACTGTACGTATATGGCAAAAATATAATGTAATGGGAGCAAACGTATAATTTAGTGGAATAGTGCGAATAGTTGACTTTTTCAGATAATGCTATTCAAATGGCAAAAAACATGCAAAATATGTTTCTGTTACACAATCCCATTGAAAAACTAACACCCGCTCACAGAAAAAGACAAAATCACGCGATCAAAATTCATAGCTGGGTCCGAGACTCTTGTTATCTAGAGAACATTAAACGTACATAAACCATTTTTGAATTCAATTCGCGCGCGAAAAATGTTCTGAGATACAAGAAACTCTGGATAGCCTATAAATCGTATTCTCAGGAGGTGTTCCGGGTCACGAATACAACGGCTAAGGAAAATTTCCTTTTGTGAAGACTTGTCCCCATGAACTTCAGACAAAGATTTTTTGCTCCTCAAGTAAGAAAAACGTTTCAAACTCCGAACACACTCCGAAAAAATATTTTCAATGAATATTACTATTGGTGTCACGACGACGAGGATGGCTTGGTGGGTGTTGATTGATTGGAGGGCGATGTTGACCCCTTGCTGGTGGTTGAGGGTTTGGCGGTGGTTGTTGCCTTTGGCTGCGACGGACGACGCGGTTTGACGAACTCGGTCGTGGCCGTGGGTGACTGATCGGTGAAAACCTGAAGAATAAAAAGTCAATGTCCATTCAACTAAATATTGCAATTTCCGTGCTATGCATGTTTCAGCTTTATATAATTGAGTGAGAGTACTCTTCTAACATAAGTAGCAAGCCGTGTAGCAGTGATTCTGTTGGTTGGGTGGGCCCTCAATTCAGAACAATGGTGAACCACATACGGTAAGGGTAAGGGATAATGGTGACACCAGGAGACGGAACGCCACTCCAGTCTCAGAGTTGGCTAACCAAACGATGTTCACGATTATCAGTGGTAATCGTATGTGTGCGTACCGGGCTATATCGTGTGTGTCTTCACCCGTACGCTGACCGCCACCACCTAACCCAGCAGCCAAGAGTCGAACCCGGGAGTGAACACTCAACCAACTAAGCTAGGCGGCCGATTCTGTCAACGCTAAGCACCCCGGGGTACCAAAAAGCAAGAATGATATAAATCGTGTAAAGGGGGCTCCGTGAGCTTCCACATGTAAACCGTAAACCTTCTTCCATGTTACAATATTATCTTTAACATAACAAAAAGTATTCCAAACCTGATCTTCAGTGGAGTCAGGTGACACGAGTTCGGATGCTCTCCTGGCCCCCAACGTCAGTCCACCCAGCTCATATTCACTATCTGAATCGGATACCCTGGCCACGCTCGTATGTGGTGTGTGCGGACACGGTGGGGCCGGATCGATCTGCAATTATACCCTTCATTTAACCATTAAAATTTTAATCATTCCGACAAGTTCTTCTATGCATTTTTTCTTCTCCCTCCTGACTAGCAGGAGGTTCTTCCAGGTTCATCACTAAAAATACATATTTTGGTCAAACTATCCGACTTTTTATAATGCTCATGGATCCATCAAAAAAGCTCGAATAAAAAAAATTACACATCGTATATTTACGAAGATTTGACGCTTCCCACCAGCGGACGAGAAGGAGTGGGAGAAGTGAATATCCCCCCTCTTTGGCGGTTTCAAAAAGTATAATTTGTTCTCTAAAGTGTAGGTTAAATGGCCTGACAGCTTCCGATTCTCTCCTCTTTGAAGGATTAACTTATCTGCCGGTGTCGCTGCCCTTGTTTAGTGGTTGAGGTGGCAGCCTCGCCAGCCGCAAGTTCAGGTTCGAATCCCGGCAGGAACGTTATAAATGATCAGCGATTATCATGAGTATATATGGTGTCCGCTATTATACTTGATCTGGTACCTAACGACCACAGTTTTGCCATGAAGAACAAGAATGTTTTAAGAACGTAAATCCACCTTCTCAGTAATGATTCGATAATACTAGAAAGTCAACCTTTTTGGGGTGCATCTGATGCAGTTCGAGCTTTTCGAGTGCCTGCAACTGCTGTTGTTGTATGCCCAGATCAACGAAACCGCCAGCCGGCGAGTTCGACTGCACCGTCATCGGGCTCGGGCTAGCCAGACGAGAGACTAAAACAAAACAAAAAAAAATCAACTATACAAAAAACTATGGGTGCTTTCAGAGTGAAAATGAAAGTAGAAAGGAAAGTAAAAAGGTTTACAGATTTTACTTTCCATTTTACTCTGAAAGCACCCTAATTAATCCTACGTGAAAAAAACTGCTGGATTTCCAACTTATTAGGGTGATATCGATATCGTGAATGTTCTACCACAAATTTTCGATATAACCCTAGTAGTCTATGTAAATCCAACAGACAAATTTCGATATCACCTTAATATGTGAATTCAACAGAAAATTTCAATATCACATTAAGATATGTATCTCAAAGATTTCTCGTAGTCAAACTTACAGCTGGGTGTTTTGCTGGACATGCTCGATGAGCCGGGGATGTGTAGCAATGTATCAGGGACGTCAAGACCAGTGTGCGATCTAAAATTAAACACAATTACACAAAACAAATAAAAATTAACAATGAAAAAATTATAGTAACCCAGTTGAATTTCTGCTTATCAAAAAATACAACAATAAATTCACAACATAAATCTAAACATAAATTCCCAACATAAACCTAAAAACAAATTCACAACATGAACCGACTGTTGTCGGCTGTATCGTCCGCCGTTGGGCACGCCCGTGGCCAGATCGAGTCGACTGTGCGATCGCGAGTTGGCCGTCGATATCGCCGCCGATGCACCACTGCCCTCGTCCTCCGTATCTTCCTCCCAAACTGAAAATAAAATATATCGTTTTGGTTATATAATTGTTCAACTATCAACTTGAATTATTATCGTTAGGAAAGCGCGATGTTACGGCGATGCCGGATTATTATTACTCTACTGTTTGGGGATGAGAGGATCAGTAAGTCGGGAAAGACGGACTTTACCAGGTAATACCGGCACCAGATTTATCGAATGCATGATGACTCACATTTTCATGAAAATATAACAACTTTTCATACTTCATCACACAACACATTTCATAGAAAAAAATGACTGGTGTTAGCCTATTCTACATAAAATACTTTATCTGATTATTTACGTACATACTCATGTCCGTCATCACTTTCACACGAACTGATGGACATGAGTTGTTAGTGAGTGTTGATTAATTATATTGCAAGACATATTAAAGTCTAAGCTAATCATAATTAATTTTCACGTGAGCAAATATCATACTATTATTCACGGAATACTGCCTGCGGATAACTGATTCTCTATGCATGAACAAGAATCCATAACTAAAAGTATGAAGTACAATGACGAGATGATTAGTTATGCATTGCAAGGGATTTACTTGTCATTTTTTCACTCGAGTCCATTTTCCAACTACCGTACCGTAACCATAAGAACATTAGTTAGAAGATAAACAAACTCGAAACACTCCACCGGAAATCCGGTGTGCAACGTATAGAAAGACGTCACAGCTCAAGAGGAACGAAATCTTCCAAAAATAATCTATTAAAATCAAAGTTAATTTCCATTTCGCCAACAGGAGATTCGAAAACGAAAAAAACCCCCCAGAAAAAACAGATAGATTTTAAGTCTTTCAAATTGCTCATAAAAAATGAGACGGATATAAGTCGACGATAAGAATTCGTCGTCATAATTTTTTTATATTCAGTTAGAGAACACAATTACATGTTGCATACAAGCAAACAGTTAGTTTGAGTAATTAGGGAAATTGGCCACCAAATCACCAAACGAAATGCAATGAGTTAATTAGTAAACGACGTCAAGGCAAATTTCCCGTCACCTTCACTAAACACTAGGCAGGACGCATATTTGGAGACTGCGGTGGTATTTTGTGCGACCGACCCGACGACAGCTAATAACCATTTGATTGTTTGTACGGCTTCAGCTTAGTTCTGAACACACACAGACTGTACGTTAGTAAACGAGATAGCCCAGCCTAGCCTCTTCGTGAATCCAGAAAAGTCGAATGCGGGATTCTTCCAAAAAACCGCACCAGTTTCCGAATATGCAGGGACTAAGAAATGACAATAAATGAATGTAATTTACGCAATGGTGGGTCGTTGATGGTCGGCAGACGTGATCGGCGAATCATCGAGTACGACTGGTGCAATTGGCGTAATAGACCATCTGCGCAAACCAAGATTCAATAATTAATTATGATAAATAACGAATTAAAACCATGATTTTCGGTTTTATTATCAAGTGAGAAAATAAAAAAAAAGATGTGAATCGGTATTACGACCATATTAGAATGGAAACCGAATGAGAGTTATGCAAATTTTCCACAATAAGTGTAAAGTGAGTTGAATTTCTGCCCTGTGATATGTGACTACAATGTGCACTTCAAAATATTGGGAAACTACGAGATGAACTTCTTGTATTCTTGACTATCATCCACACGGAACATTGATTTTGGTTTCGATATGTTATTTTTTGTATTTCGAGGTGCACATTTGAAAGGACGATATGATGATCACAATTGAACGAACGTGTATACATATGTACGTATGTACATATTTTTTACATTTTTTACAAACATTAAATAACGAATTACCGTAGCGTAGCACTAGCATTAATAAGATTAATGAAAACAGTAACAGTATAAGGATTAACGAATACAGTAGCATTATGATTTTTGAAGAATAACGATTACATGAGTAGATTTAGAAGATAACATAATCAAAGAATGTAGGACAACATTTTGAAACCGTCACCGCGTGAAACATGGCCGTCGATGCATATTTCGTGTGCTTAGTGGATTGAAGTATGTTGAAAAAGATACGCACACAAAATTTTAAAGTCGAGAAAACAACAGTAAAAAGCTCAGACCCGGACTGACTTTATACAATTCAAGCTCAATTAATTTAAACGGAACTCACCATTACTAGATCTCAGAAAACAGAACAATTGCTGTCATAAATGTGTGCTGAGTGCTGAAACGTTCTGAACTAATTGACTAATCGTAAATAAAACTCGAAACCTGTTTTTTCTGCATGCGAATATTGAAAAAAATGGGGTGGGAAGATTTGAATGGCAGTCTAAATAAATCGTTTTCATAGTTAAGATTGGGAAAAAACAAAAAACAATACATGAACTAAAGCAATACACAATATGATCATCGCTTGAATAACGCAATGTTATAACAACTTAAGAAAAACGATAGCCAATGTATTATAAAACGACAACCAACCATCAGGCAGATCATCGACAATACCGTACGAATCACCATTGTGGCGCTGCATGCCGCGCGCCGGGATGCTACTGACGGCCGCTGCCAGATCCGTGAATGATACGTTGCCAAGTAGTTGACCTGCAATCAAACATGTCTCAATTCTGCGAGTCTTTTTTATTCGGTACACGAGATGATGAGCGAATTTCTTCCATCGCCGGGGTGGAGCACCTACCTTGAGGAATAAGTTCTACCACTGGTGGACGAGCTAAATCTCCAAATTAATTTTACCTACACGCTACACCTTATGAAACGAATTCTACATAAAAAACGCCAAAGAGGGATGGATTCCACGTATCTCACCCCTTCTTGTCCGCTAATGAGTTCTACTACTCTTATAAACTGAAAAAAGAGTCTCCAGTTTTACGTTCTTTCCTACGCTAGTATTTCAGGTCAATTTAGCCTAAATTAAACACGACTCGAATGATAGTTAAGAAAAGAAAACAATCAATAAATCGTAAAAACTCACCCTTGGCCCGTCCACGTGCCAGCCGAATCTCCTGTTCGGCTTCGCTGCCGCCGGTGATCGATGACGAACGCGGACTCGTGGATCGCAACTGAAATACAAAACAAAATAATACATAAATTTTAATCAGAAAATAAAATAATAATAAAAATAGATTTGTAATGCACACGCTCTGAGTGTATTACCAACTGATTTCGGTGAAACAACATTAGTTTACTGACAAAGTTTAGACCTGCATTAGTTTAGACCTGCCAAACTACCAGGTGTATGGTAGTATAGTATTGTATTATCGCCTGATTGAGACAATCGTGATGCAATGCGTTAGAAAAAATGAGAACACGTAAAAAATACGCATCTACACGTCAAACTAACAAAAATAAACAATGGCGAAATAACAACTACAGAAAATATTGACAACTGAAGCACATGGGGGAGGGGTGGGATATGTAAGGACGGCTGGTTACAATATTAAAATGTAGTTCAGCAAATGATGTGATTCAACAAAATCAAGTAATTAATTAACACTGGATGACTGGCAAACTACGAGCTAGTATTATAATATGAGACTGACAGATTTCAGAGCTCGATTTGGTTTTATTCTCGATAATGAAAAAGATCATATATGAAGTATTGAACATTTCGGCTCAAAATCAGTACATAAATAAGATGCAAAAACACAGATGCATTTACCAGGACGAAGGACGAGACAAATATGACGATAATGATGACAATTGATGAAAGACGCACTAGATGGGCTGGGATGATGAGGGAATGAAATTAGCAGGCAACGTTGCAAGCTCGAAAATCAGATAAAGGTGGAATTAAGCACGCGACCGGGCTGAAATACTCAGCACATCGAATTTCGAGCACATCGAATTTCGATTCCAGAAATTTATTGCAAATACTAATCTCGGAAACATAAGCTTTTTGGCTTAGAGTTATTCAGAATTTTTTAATTTTCGTTGATCTGACAAACTGACGAATTGCGTAAACAGTCATTCTAATATTATCCTATATTTACATAATTACATACATACACGAAAATATGAAACAGACCTAACCTACCTAACATCAACATTCTGACCTTATCCCATGTTCCGAAATTCTAACTAACAGCATTAATATTCATTAAATTGAACCTCAAGCATGCCTGAATAAAATGTATCTAAAAAATAAGGCGAAATTCCGTGTCTCAATAAAAAATATATACATCGATAATTACAAGACAAAATTCAACACATTATATGGATATACATATGAACTGCTAGTAAAGACGTGATTGACTAAACATAACAGCAACACAACAAAATAACGGCACGCTATCAGCTCGATTATAGCTCAGACACCCAGAATAGGCCATGTCGAATATAAGTGATTATATAACGGAACGGCAGTTGTAATCAGTGGTGGGCAGCAGGGGGGGGGGGGGGGCGCCCCCAAAAAACAGGGCGGGAGGGTGCCCTTGATCGATCGACCGTAAGAGAGATTTTCAGAATTGACCCATTGACCGTAACGGTCAAAACTTGAGAGAATTTACTGTCAAAATGACCTAAAATTACACGAAATCGCTAAAAAAAACGACCAAAAATTGGTCGAAAACGTTTCAGGTTTTTAATTTTTTTTCAAAAATTGGTTGAAAACGTTTCAAATTTAAAAAAATCTATCAAAAATTGGTCGAAAACGTTTCAAGTTTTAAAATCAGTGTTCGTTGGATCGATTCGATGCACGATACGATGATTGATGTATGGTGCTGGATGATATACTCAGTACTGTATTATCAACCAACTGTGCGCGCCACTAGATACGTTTCTAATACAAATCAGTGGGCTAAATGCAGAAGTTTCGATGGTGTGCACTCAAACTTGTCAGTTTTCAGATCTTTCTGATACAAATCTGCGGGCTTCAAAATGCAAAAATTTCGGCGCTGGGCGCCACTCAGCCTGTCAATTTTCAGCTATGTTTCCAATACTAATCAACGGGCTTCAGATGCTAAGAATTCGGAGCTGTGCATCACTCAGCCTGCCAGTTTTCAGATATGTTTCTAATACAAATCAGCGCACTTCATATGTTAAAATTTCGGCGCTGCGCGCCAGTCAGCCTGGCAGTTCTCAGATATGTTTCCTATACGAATCAGCGGGCTTCAAAATGCTTGAGTTTCGACGCTGTGCGCCACTCAGCCTGTCAGTTTTCAGATATGTTTCTAATACAAATCAGCACGCTTCAAATGTCAAAATTTCGACGCTACGCGCCACTCAGTTTGTCAGGTTTCAAATAAGTTTCTAATACAAATCAGCGGGCTTCAAAATGACAAAATACCGGCGCTGCGCGCCAGTCAACCTGTCAGTTTCCAGATATGTTTATAATACAAATCAGCGCGCTTCAAATGCCAAAATTTCGGCGCTGCGCGCCAGTCAGCCTGTCAGTTTTCAGATATGTTTCTTATACAAATCGGCAGGCTTCAAAATGCTTAAGTTTTGACGCTTTGCGCCACTCAGCCTGTCAGTTTTCAGATACGTTTCTAATACTAATCAAAGGGCTTCAAAATGCAAAAAATTCAGCGCTACGCGCCAATCAGCCTGTCAGGTTTCAGATATGTTTCTAATACAAATCAGTGGGCTTCAAAATGCCAAAATTTCGACGCCGCGCGCTTTCAGTCTGTCAATTTTCTGTTATGTTTCTTATACAAATCAGCGGCTTTCAAAACGCCGAAATTTCGGTCATTATTTCAAGCCATTACTGATGTTTTTTAGTTAAAAATTCGACTTCATTTAATGTTGACCGTCATGCCCCCCCCAAAAAAAAAATCGAAACCCGGGAGGGTGCCTGACCGTAAGACCGATTTTTGAAAAAGTGTATGACCGTAACGCCATTTTGGCAAAATTCGCTGCCCACCACTGGTTGTAATAAGTGCGTTTCATGTCGTTTGGACCCATTTTACAACACGAAATTGTCAACCGCAGCCTTGTAAAGAGATCGGTTCAAGACAAATTTCGTGGAGCAAAAGTTAAAATACGTAGAGACAGTTAATACTGAAATTGTGAGATTTCTCGAAGATGTGGAGAAAAAATTTACGTTGATTTGATTTCCTGCCAACAAGTTTTAATTCCCGCTTGCAAAAAGTATGTATCCAAGTACGAAAACCAGCAACCAGTTATAATCCATCTCCACTGATTTACGACATGAAACGTACCTGTCAAAGCCGTTCAACTTTTTCGCTATATAATCATTATATCCGACATATTTCGAGCTATACATTGCAAATGGTAATAACAATAAGATTACAATGGGGGACCTGAGGCGACAACTTACAATCCGCAGCTCATAGTCCAAATCCCCATCGCGCAGATCAAACTCTGCCGATTGTGAGAATCGATTGCGGAGCTGAAATATTTGGGCCACGTCTGTTGACGGTGGATTATCGAATTTCATCGCTGGAATTCTCGTCTCGGAAAGAAGAAAATACTGTTATACTGGAACTAAGGGAAACACTAGAGAGAAGAATTGTCATCGTTCATAAAGGGACAATCAGGGACAAACTCTCAAAATTCACAAGATCTATAGCTGAAATACAATGCAGTGTTAACTGTTAAATGACAAACATTAGGTAGTAGTTACCCACCGTGATTCGTCATATCATTCATTATGAAAATGAAGTTAAAGTTAAATGTGAAATAATCACTTGAATCGAATATATGGACAAGTCTGGTCTGAGTGCTTCGCGTGTCCACCAAAACTTTAAGAAACCGACCAGAAAACTCGATCAAACAAGAAATTCGAGGAACTTTCCTTAAATAAAAAAAATGTTTTGAAAAAACCGATCGTAGAAGGAAAAAGAAAAAAAATATTTTATGAAAATCGAAGTTTTGTGCATCATAATTACTGTTTCTTACAATTGTTCAAACAATGAAACTGTGAAAAAAGTAAAAAAACACCTTCGAATGAAACAAACGCCAACTTTTCGTCGAATATTGAAGTTTTGTGCGTCATTACTGGCCTGAGCGCCGATGTCGTGTTTGACGGTGGTTTGAGTGCTTCGATGTGGAAGGAGTGCGTCCAGCAGCTTGTCGTCTGATGCCAGCATCTCCTCGAATACCCGCTTGCCGTGGTTGTAGCCGGCCATCTACAATAGTTAATACATTAGTGAACGATTTATAGACTCACCAAGAAACTGAAAATTTCAAGTATCCTGGTAGGATTCGAATCCAAGAATCCTGGTAGGATTCGAACCCAAGTGTCCTGGTAGGATTCGAACCCAAGTATCCTGGTAGGATTCGAACCCACGACCTTCTGTTCGGTACACAGATGTGCTAACCGCTACACCACAGGCACTCCTCTCTAGCTTAGCTTTGACGAAGTATCTTGTAAAAAAATTAAATTTACTTAAATTTACTTCTTAAGACCCGTCACGCACATAATGAGTAATCTGGTCTGAACAATCAATATCAAGCTTTGTCAAGGTATCCTGTTATTACACTTTATTTCTTTGTTCAGACATGATAAGCAAATTTGCAATGAATTGAGCGCAAATTTCGTATCTTGTCTTGTCAAACGGTAAAAACCGCGCACCGACAGCAAGGTTTAGTTGAAACTGCGCGTCAGATATTTCCTGATTAACAAGGAACCCTGTATATTCAATATAATGTACTTAAAAGTTCTATAATAAATGACTGATTATGACAAATGCTATGCAAAGCGAAATTCGATGGAGTCAAGAATTAGGTTATGGCAAATTAAGAACCGGATTCTGGTTCTTTTTCCGCCGAGTTCGAAACTCGAAAACCAACGTAAATCTCGTCGAATTTGCCGAAATCAAATGTCTTGTATTCGTCGATCGGCGGTCGAATGTACCTAAGTAAATAAAAAAATTGCAATTTTAATGTAACTCAGGAACCAACGAATATTAAAAAAGGATTTTCACAAATTTCTGAATGATTTAAGTTAAAAATAATATATACCTTTAATAACACCTATAATAATAACGCTTTCATAAATATCAAAAGATCACTGACGGTGAGACAGTTCACAACAAGTTCCATTTGTTTCTCACGAGTTCCCGTCCACCCGACTAAACCTACCGTGAAATTTGAGACAGTTCACAACTAGGGGAGTCGAGCAACGCCACATTTGTGAGGGAATGTGGATTTTGATTTTTTTACGATTGTTTCTCACGAGTTCCCGTCCACCCGACTAAACCTACCGTGAACTTTGATTCAGTTCACAACTAGGGGAGTCGAGCAACGCCACATTTGTGAGGGAAGGTGGATTTTGAAGTTATTACGATTATTAAGCACGAGTTTATGTTAGCACGACTAATCGTACTGAACTTTGATAAAGACCAGAATCAAACAATACCATAGGTTATTAGGTTAACATCATTTTTTCTTACTACCATTATGCACAAGATACACTAATCTAGCCACATTACTCGAACCCACTAGATCACGGTAACCCGTATAACCCACCAACCACTACACCACACAACCTGACATAGGGCGCCTTCTTCACCTGCTCCAGTTGGCGCACACAGCTCACGTACGCCAGTCGTTGCTGGATTTCTTCCAGATCGGGTATCTGCAAAAGATAATCGGATAAAAACAATTGCAGAAAAATAAAAAAAAATTATAAAAAAAACAACCAACCCGAATTTGCGTGCCCCACGGATTATACCGGTTGAAGAGCACCCAGAACCCGTTTAACGAATCGCCGTAATTAAACAAATCGTCGTCCGTCTCCGATCCGACATCGACGGCGATCACGCGTCGGATGCCCAGCGTGTACATCACATCGGCTGAAAAGAATATGAACTCGGGATTAAAAATGAAAAGGAATATATTGGAATTTTTCGTTCAGTTGTTTGAATTAGAAAAATGGGTGTCATTCGGCAAACCGGTTTACAAAATACTCATTAAATGCCGAAAATATCGACCAGCAAAAAATTGTCATAATTTATTATTGTACTGGTTCATCTTCGACTGCTGGCTGACCTGGTAGATTATTAACGTATCCACCGTCCAGCAGGTAGTGACCATCCAAAGGATCACATAAGGGAGGCAGGTAACCGGCCAACGACATGGACGCTCGGATATAGGCCCACAATGGACCTGAAGTTAACTATGAGGTCTGAACTTGACAAAAAATTATTCAGTAGGAATGAATAAATGATCATAAAAAGCCGCATTTCGTGTGATGAAACGTTTTTATACAGATCTTTTCCATTTCGCTTTACACCAGGGATGAAGTCAATTTCGGATTTTCGAAAAAAATGACGTCTGGTTCAACGTTCTCGTGGAAGAAAATGTGTGTGACGCAGATTACTTGGCTTAATGACCAGTCACTTACCGTTTCGGTGCACCCGCATCTCGTGTGCCGTGATGTCGGTCGTTACGCAAAAGTACGGAATCCAGAGATCGTCAATTTCTATGTCGTGAACGCACTCCTGTAAAAATGATGAATACGAAATTCATAAAAAACCAATAATGATAATACACGACACTCGAACTCAAGGGTACTCGATAAAAAGGCAGCAAAAAAATTCCGTCAACGACAGTTACCGAAAATATGAGGTTTCTACGAATCAAGTCAAAATTATTCAATAAGCATGGCAGAATCCCAAACCAGATTATCAAATAAATTTAATCAAATTAATTGCAAAACCCGACATACCTTGATGGAGCCGTTGAACTGCTTGCCAGTCAGCAACGCCGTATGACACCAGGTCACATCGAAGATCTTCGATACGTACGATTTCACGTTCTAAAGAAGTAACGCTTGATTAACTATTCTAATAAAAAATATGGCATGGGAGCTAACTCGGTTGGACTTAGGTTGGAAAAGGTAAAGGCAAAAAACATTTACTAGCATGTATAAAACAATCACCTAAAACCGCATGTAATCAATAATAAACGTAACTGTTGAGAAACAACAGGTTTTCAAGAAACAACAAAGATCTCAAATCTCAAAAAGGAAAAGGGGCGAGAAAAAAGAAAATAAGAGGGATACGATTAATCGACGCACCTCAAACCACCACTTTGCCTTCTGATTGATCGAGTGCCCGTTCGGATCGGCACAGTAGAGACCGCCGATGAACGAACCGATCGACACGCCGGCCACCGCATCGATCGGAATACCCGCTTCGTGCATCGAACGGATTATGCCACAGTGCGCGGCGCCCCTGCAAAATATAGTAGACGTCAAAGTAGACAAAATAGTATTTTTTATTGTCTAATCCAATAGTACTAGTATGGTCTACAACACTACTAAACTGCGAAATGATCACAGAGTCAATGGATTTTACTTAGTGGTTTAGAACCTATACCGACTGAAAAAAATTCCACCATGCTCACGAGAAAAACGTTGGGTCTCTTTCCACAGCCCTCAAAATCTGGAGCAATCAAGTCTCACGGGTGGGCAAAAGATGGTGAATACTTTCATGAGGCCTTTTTTAACTACATAATTTCAAGTTTAGTGTATAATTGTGAAAAATAAACCAAAGACTTCTTTATGTAAGAGCATTTATAGTTTTTTACTCGACAACCAGATTGCCCAACCTAGCACCACCACCACCGAGCACCAGCCCCACACCGTTGCCAGTCAGCAAGCGGGCCACGCGCGCAAAATCACTGTAAATCTCGCACTGCGGCGTCACCGAGTAGACGTTTTGCTCGTAGAATGCCACCTGCAATTCATAATCATAAGGTCATTTTATTTCAGTCACTTTCTTATGACCAAAATAACGATTTTATTCTGTTTACGCACTTTATAGTTTACCATTTCGAGAACGTTATGGGCAGAAAGAGAATACATTCAGAACAACCGAAAATATGAGCGATCGGGTCCAAACCCAAAAAAAAGTCCGAGTAAAAAACATTTACCAACAATGAGTTTCTCCAGATCGGGTGTGAGCGAGCGGATGGCACCGGTGGTCACATCGTTCATCCATGACGTCATGCGTTCGGGCATTCGCACGTGGTGATGACCACTGAACCAGCCACGAGTTTTGATCCAGTCGTACGTGCCGCGTGGTGAGATCTACAGTGAGTGAGTGAGTGAGTGATAACATTGAGTGAGTGAGTGTGAGTGACTGAGTGAGTGATAACATTGAGTGAGTGAGTGAGTAAGTGAGTGAGTGAGTTTGTGGGTGAGTTTGTGGGTGAGTGAGTGAGTGATAACAGTGAGTGAGTGATAACAATGAGTGATAACAATGAGTGATAACAGTGAGTGAGTGAGCGAGTGATAACAATGAGTGATAACAGTGAGTGAGTGAGTGATAACAATGGGTAAAAACAGTGAGTGAGTTGAGTGAGTGATAACAGTGAGTGAGTGAGGAGCTAAATAATGAGCGAGTGAGTAAGGGATCGAGTGAGACCGAAATTTTGACTCAATCAACACTGCACTCAACCTGACCTACTGGAGCAAAGAGAAACCAAATAATAAAAACAACAATTGAACCGGAGAACAAAACAGTCTTAACCCACCGTATCTTTCGGCCAAAGTAAAATCAGTTCTCGATTGGTGCGCACACCTTCCGGATAAACGTCGATTTGGTGTTCGAGCTGCAAATAATTATTTGATTAAGATGTTTGCCACAATATAAATTCTCAAGTTTGAATTAACAAACACGTGTAACCACATAGAGCTAACGTCTGTGGAGACATAATAAACAACTGTAATTAGCAGCATGCCATTCACTGACAGAATCAAGTCGTAGAAGATCAAAAAGGTTTCACTGAATCACTATACCATATTGCCTGATATGCCGAAACAAACCTCTTCAGAGCGTTCGTTCTTGAAAGTGAAAGAATATGAATGTTTAGGAAAATAGGAAATCTAATTGATATGCAGGGTGGTATAGAAAGAGAAGAAATATTTTCTTTCAAAACTTAAATAAACATGAACTAACAAATCCGAGAGAAGGACTGTCGAGTCCGTTGGCAACGACCAATAGAGCGTCGGCTTGCCTATAATACACACATTTATGACAGCTAAAACCTTTTCGCAAATATAATGAATGAACATATACGCATTATTTTAACTAGAACCTAACCTTTTACGTCAAAATAACTGTAACAATGGATTTTTCGGAACAATAAGTCTTTCTGCTTCTGGAAATAACTAACCGAAGACATCGCCTGGTCCAGGGCGTGAAGTCGTAGTCGCACTGATAAATGACCAGTGGATACGTGTCTTCTTGCGAGTTCAGCCAGTTCATTAAACGGAAGTCGGAAGCTCTGAAAGTGAAATTTTGAGTTCATCACCATCAAATTATAGAAATTGCACAAATCTAACGCGTCAGAACGCACAAGATTATCAATAAACTCATTGCGCTACTTAGGAACAACCAAAAGAGCAGAAATTTGAAATCATTGAAAAAAACGTAAAAATTATCATGTTCTTCTGAAACAGTTTCGATGAGCGACTAATTCGTTCGTGCGTTATGACCGAGCTCAAAAAAACTGAATTTATAGCAAAAGTTCTCCCCACTCGAAAACAGTCCTTATCAGAAACACGACCAACTTAGTGTCATTATCGAGAATGGTTGGATCGAGATAGTTGAGTATGACGGATGATGACAGCCTGAGCACGGACATGTGCGCCGAGAGTGCGTGGTACAGCTCGCAGGTGAACGGCACCAGTGGCACGTTGCGACTCGCGGGCAGGACGGCCAGCGTGTGCAGATTGCGGACGTGCGTCAGTGGTTCGTTGGAGAAACCTGAAAATTGTGAACAACACCGTTGAATGATGACTCTCGAAAAATGTTTAGTATGATAGCGAATTTCCAACAGTTCACATCAGTTTCCAACAATCTACTAGACTGCTAACGTCCAAATCCAATTTTGTACCTATACCTGAACGACTTGCTTACAGTCTTTACCTGAACTCTTTTGTCACAGAACAGACGTCAGCTTAACAACTTCTGTACAATCGCCACATGAGCTATTTTACTGTCTTCACCTGGATTACTTGTGCACAGTCTTAACCTGAGCTAATGCTGTACAGTCTATAATTTTTTTTACCACCAACTTCCATTGAGCTTCCTGTGCGCACTGTTATAGTAGTGGCCAAGAAGCAGGATCATACGGAACCCGACCTCCGGGTATTTGAGTCGGATGTAGTTGAGCAAACCCTGCGGGATCTTGGCCAGCTGCGAGAAGCGAACGGCCAGTACCGTACTCGCTCGCGGCTCGTTCATCAGCACTTCCACCTGAAAAAGTAGGCGAAAAAATTAGTAAAAAAAAATTCAAGATTCAGATAGAATTTTTTTTCTATACAGCTAATTTTGTTCAATATTCTAATTTTGTTCAATATTCTAAAACAGCACTTTAACAAAGTCTCAAATATCCAGTGTTAATTTTGCTCCACAAAACTGTAAACAAACGACAATAACGATTCTCAACGAGAACCAATGCTTCAATGACACTAAAAGCTAAGAAGCGACAACCAATGGCACCAAAACCATTACTGAAAAATGATAACTAAATGTGTAAAACGATAACCAACCAATCCGACCATATCACCTCGACCGAACTCATCGATGGCTTCCTTCTTGTTGTCCTGATTGGCGTGCACCGATCGCAGACGACCGCTGATCACCACGTGCAGGCAGTCGGCCGTGTCGCCTTGTCTGAAAATTAACGGTTGATACTTCACAGTCTGTCACTGAACTCTTATTATAATTATTCTGTGTAATACCAATGTTATACTTGTGGTATTTTACCTCATTTTTCTCATTTGTTATCACCATTATACATTTAAATTTCAACACTAATATTATCATTACCATTTTAACCGCCTAATACTGCAAGTTGTCAAAGCCTAGACGAATGAACGAATGACAATCGCTCCATCAGACACAATCTTCAAATCATTTTTCCACCAGTCAGACACAAACCTATATGAATCATTCTCAGTAAGTAGAAAGGCCTTCCTTTTTATAGTAGTACCAGCCCGCTTACCTATATAGAGCCGTACCCGAATCGACCAATTGCCAGTCCAGCGCAAAATCAACGCCTCTCATGAACGGTGACAATCGATTCAGAATCGACTGACAGACGGGTAATACGGTGCGAGGTTTCAAGGCCATCATCCTGTAATCAAAAACGAAGACCATAGACACTTGACTAGGCGTATGAATCAAAATTTATTCGAATAATTATTTTATTAAAAAATATGTAAAGCTAGACAATTATGGGATTTAAGGCTAGAAAGTTGCAAGAAAAAATGAGAGGGAGAGAATAATAGTAAGAAAAAGATTCGTTGATGAAGCGATGTTTTTTTGCGAAAGCAAGTTTTTAAATTTTTTTATTTTGATCATCAAGTGAAAAATCAATAGAAATCGGAGAAGGGTTTCAAAAAATGAGTAAAAGAAAACTCTGAATATAAGACATAACAGATGTGCAAAAGCGATCAAAGAAACGTAAAAAACAGAGAGAGATCTGAATATACTACAAGAAAAAGAACGAACGTGTAGAAGTCAGTATCCTTGATGATGGCCATTTGGGTGCGTATCCGAGTCTTGATGTTGTAGAACGACGGCTCACCGCTCAGTAGCTGTATTCCACCAAACATCTCGTCCTGAAAATCATAGTAAGACATAAAATACAGAAATAGTTATAACTCATTGCATTCATTTAAAGAACTTAAAATAGCTGTTAACCGACAATTTAACTTGAGGAAAATGTGAACGAAGAAAGTGAATTCTAATCAATAATTCTTAAGAAAATGTGATCGAAGTAAATGTGATTTCCTAATGAACAGTTCAACATTCAAGTGATGATCAAACCTGATAGACAATGCTGACGGTCATCTCCTGCGTTCGCAGCTCTTCGGGAAGTTGACCGGTGGGCTGCAAGAAGAAGATACGTTTCTTAGAGAAATAAAAAAGTTCACAGCTCCACGACAGAATTTTTTTAATGTGAAAATATATTGATTAAAATGTTTTTTCTATCCGTCGATAATTTTTTTTTCAGTTATTTATCTTCGGCAAATCTTCGGCTATAGATTGACCAGCAAAGAAAAATATATTTCAGCAAGCAGCTAATATAACGTTGTTTTATACGATATTCAAGTGAGGAACAACAACAACAACAGCGAATTTTCTAAATACTAAAATGCAGTCAAACAAAAGTATAATATGCAAGCTGAACATGCTGATTTTCCATGCCGCGCCTGACAAAACTTACTCAAGAACCAGCATTTGTTAACAACTCTGAAAAAACAAAGATTTATTGTTAGAAAAACTTTGATGATTGGGTAAGAAGAACTTATCTTTCAATCACGATAAAAGACAATGAAAAAATTATAAAAAGTAAAATATTAAGAAACAATTTAACAGTAAAAAACAACCAACCACTTTAATATTTGCCAGATTTGGCAGCCCGCCGGGCGTTGGTCGCCGACCGGAGTCGCCACCGCTGCCGATACGCCGTTGGGTCAGCTTGACACTGCCCGATAATACAAGCATCAGACACACATTGTCCTGAAACAATCAGAATATAATTTTGATTTTTCGAAAAAACTTTATATATCTTATTTTTATTCATAGTGTAACTGTAACATTCACATTGTGACTGTGTATTATTAACTTGAGTTGCACACATTGTCAGGGGATGCAAAAGTTATGGATCGTCTTTCCACCAGAAATTAACACTACCATCAGATATAAGTTGCCCTGAAAATAGCTAGCTTGAGTCATGCGTTTCAGTTGTCGGAACACCCAAAAATAGGTTATTTTCTTTTAAATTATCAACCCAACTCACGTCACTCATTCAACTCACGTCACTCACGTCACTCACTCAACTCACGTCACTCACCGCACTGTTCTGCTCGATGATGGTGTGATTCTCGGGGTACGTGACGACGCTGACCCGATCGTCCAGCAGACTCATATCGTTCTCGTCCGTCAGGTGCAGCATCGCAGCGAATTTCTTCTTTGCCAACGTCAGCATCGCTTTCTCGTCTTTAATAAGAAATAGGCACGTAAACATCCGCACAATATGGGCATGACGAAAATATGGGTCAATGGCAACGGTTGGTCTTCGTAGAACGGTTGTAATGACCGATTAACACAACTTACATGCGAAGGGTGTATGAAAGTGCTGTATGACTCAGAGGAGTTAAAGGAGTTGTATGAAAGGGTTTTTCAGACAGGAAATGTATGAAAGGGTTTTAAGACCCAGAATCTGTTAATTGAAAAACCCAACAAAACAACCCCCTTGTAGAAAGTATGTCTTAACAAAGAAGAATTCTAAGAGTTATGTCAGTCGACTGACCGACATTTCACTCTCACTGTATTTTTTGATTTAATATTGAGGCGTACAATTTCGAGTTTTTGGAACAGTTAATCAATATGATGAACGGCTCGTGTCGTAATGAAAACTTTCAAATCAAAAGATTCAAAGACACTTATGGTAAAATATTTGCCAATACCAACCTTCTTTATCGGCACTACGACATCGTTGTCGTCGATGTGGCGCCGATGCGTGTCGTTGACGGGTGGGTGCCGACTGGTCGTGCAGCGTCTATAAATAATTAAAAGGCTAACTAGAATGTTTTGATTCACTCAAATCATGGACTGGCAGAAAAATTCGCTTGTTAGCAATTGAGTTCTGTCCTCCAGTCTCATATCAGTCGTTTGTGGTCTAGTGCATAGGGCGCCGGCTTCGAAAACCGACAGTCCTGAGTTCGAAACCTGACTTGAGACACATATCCTAACGCGTTGCTCTGTGGTTTCCGCCACTGCCCGTCAGTTTATTCAACTCTATAGCCACTAACAAAACACCATTCTGATATAGCATTAGTGTGCCTTATGGCTTCAGTCAGCAAATGAAGGAGTTTAAGTAAAAAAATCCCAACCGGGCGCGTGAGCTCCGGGCTGAGTCCGAGATAATGGTACAGGGTAGTGGCCGTGACGTGCATGAGTCGTGTCACCACGATCGTGATGGATCGAATCCAGGCATTCGGGTTGGCATCGAACGCCTTACGCATCGCCAGCAGATTGTACCGTGCCACCCGCGTTTTCGAATGGCATTTGGCGCACACGGTACGGAAGACAGACTCGTTGCCCTGAACAGCCGTATAATTACTTTCATCAACAATCGTACAAAAACTTTCATTTTATTTCTTCATCGTTAATTTAATAAAAATTTTAATTCGTAAATTGTAAGACCGATGAAGAGTCAGAATCAACCCAATAAAATTTGGGAAAATCTGAGTTTTGCGTGCAAATAAAAATTCTAAAAGAAATCATCGATTACTAGTTACAACCCATATATTCATACGTCGTTCTCATCAGGTTCAGAAAAATAACTATAGGCCCAAATAAGCGTATTATTTAAATATAAACTAGTTCAATGTTTCGGTATTGTGTACGGTTCACTGAAAATCGACAAACACGCACTGAAATCAGATGAAAAACTCAGAGAACTTAGAAATGAAAGGGCACACAAAATGGCTGATTTATGGAATAAAAATGACTTGACCAAACCAACAGAAATGACGTCGAGCACCGACAGTAAACTGTAAACGGCCTCGCCGGCATGTAGGGTCTTCATCGGGTATTCAACCTTACTGGATTTTGGATTCAGTGAGGACGTAGATGCCGGAGTGTCGTCCTGAAAATTAATTTGGAATAAATTAAAATAAAACTTCAAAAGCATTCTAAAGCTAAACATCGGAAATGGACAAACAAATTCGCAATGATTGAAAACCGGGTAAAAAGCTTTTTTTCGAAATGCAGCCAATTTTACGCAAACAATGTTTTCAGACAGCACAGCATGTAACAACCACTAGATTTAGAGAAACAGCTTCTTGTTTTTGACATTCACATGGCAAACAAGCGATGCTTCTAAATACATGTATTAACGGCTAACGCCCAACTCAAACAGAACATTTGCCGGAGCGGAGCGGAACCAAAATGGTTTCATTATAATAATATGCGGCAACAAAAAGCGATATTAGCGGTCTCGTAACAAAATAAAGCGTATGTAACAAATGAATATCTATATATAAATTTGACAACGAAAATTTTTGGGTCGTGTATGTATGTATGCTTGTCCAAAAGTTTCAGTTCTGCATGAACAGGCAAAATGCTTGGTAAAATTTGAGTCGCGGATGATCAACCGGAAAACTCATAATTGAAGTTCCATCCTGCATGAAAGTTGTTCCCTAAATTCGATTATTTACCTTGAATTTTTTAAAAAGTTTATAGAACGGCTGAATAATTTAATTTTGGAAGTTTCCCCAATGGTCATCTGCTACCAAAAATTTCTTGAGAAACTCACAAGACGGCTCTGAACGCGCCCTAACACTACTGTCAACTGTGGAACTGATTTTGACAGCAGCGGTATGAGCTTTATAAGGTAAGAAATTCCTCTTTTTAGCAACGGTTAAGTAGCGTAGTCGTTCAACGCGCCGAGTTAGTTGCAAAGTTCGATTCTTTATTCTCTTCATTTTTATGGTTGTCGTTTAAAGTTTTCTTATGCGAGAAATTTGGATATATTTTACATATTTTTTTCACACATTTTGATGGATAACGATGCTGCTATAATTTTTGATGATTGAATCATTCAATCTAATGTTTTTTCGAATATTTATCTTCCATTTGTTTCAATTGAGACATTTGTGTGGCTGTGCATGGAAGGAAAAATTCCCTTACTGTTCAACTGAAGTAATGTAATTTTAAGTTTTTGATGAAATAACTTATTTAGTATATTATACGGGTCGGGTCGGTCTAAGATATAACCAACGATTAAGTTTTTTATCCCTTGATTTCCTTTAACTGGATGGTTTCTGTATAACTTGTTTCACAGTTGCCGGCAACGGGTGGGTATACAGAACGTTTCATGTTCGATTAATTACATCAACAATCCAATGGATGACGTTTGTTTTCTTCGCAATAAAGGGACATTCTTCTCGGTAGCAGTATCAGAGAGAATTTTCTTCATTTTCATGGTTGTCGTTTAATATTTTCTGCATAACGGCTGACCGACTATTTGACAGATTGACTGACTGACTAAATTACGATCCCGTAAACATTTGCGGAGTAGGGAACTGGCTTACCCGGATGGCATCACTCACTACGCTAGCCTATAGCTTGATACCTAACATAGCGGCTGACCGACTATAGTTTGACATAATCGCCAGACAGTCGTTATATTTTTTTAGTTTGACTGACTGACTAAATTGAGGTGCCGTAAATATTCGCGGAGTCGGGAACTGCATTACCGGATCGGATTATGGATTGTTACACACTTTTTATCCTTTATTGAGAATTTTGATTAGACCATGAGGTCAATTAAAGACGTTAAAAAGAGGAAAACCATGAAAAGACTGAAATTCAGTTTTAAATTGAAAATAACTCAAGATACGGTCAAATAGACATCAGAATCGGGGTTTTCAGGTATTATAACGTGTATATTGCTAATAACATCATATATGTGCACTCAATAAATTTTTTTTGAGAAATTGGCCTCCAACAAGTGTATAGTTACTTTTGCCTCACCCTGCATACTCAAACAACGGGTTCTGTTGAATAAAAAAGGATAATCTACCTCACTGTCCAAATGAAGTAGGTTCAAATATTTAATGATAAACTTAATTTCAACGGGTCAGGTAAATCCAACAGAATGCAATTTTTGTCTAAAATTGGGAAACCATGATAAATAATGATTTCCTGTTAATGAGGTGTTCCTAAGGTGACGTTGAATCCCTGATGGTAAGGTTTTTTGATATTTTTCTGTCTGGTGTGCTAAGTGAGACGTTTAACAAGATGAGTGAGAAATTAAAAATATTCAGCTGTGGTAAGTTTTTGAATGAACCGTTTTATACTTTGCATATTCTACTCAACTTCATAACTGACTTGTATCTACATATGTACGTACAGTACGTATGTATGTACCTACTGTATTTACTCAAACAACTGGTTGTGTGGCTGTACATGGAAGGAGAAATTATCTTACTGTTTAAGTGAAGTACATGGTTGTCTGTAGAACTTGATTCACAGTTGCCGGCAACGGGTATACAAAACGTTTCATTTTCGATGAATTAAATTAACAACTCAATGGATGACGTTTGTTTTCTTTGCAATAAAGGGACATTCTTCTCGGTAGCAGTATCAGAGAGAATTATCTTTGGATCACGTTGGGTTGGTTCAATTGATCTTTATCAGTAGCGGACGAGAAGGGGTGGAAAAAGTGGAATTCCCCCTCTTTGACGTTTTCAAGAAGCAGAATTTGTTCCTGCTGTTGATAAGGTGTAGGTAAAATGACCTGAAAACTGCCAATTCCCCCTCTTTGTTAAAATTCCCCTACCTTTGGAGGTTTAGCTCATCCGTCGGGTGGGTAAATTTTTTTTTCAAAACAGTGATTAATTAAACGAGATGATTGAATTTTTATTAGGGTTTTTTAGTAAGGTGTTCAAATAAACTAATTATACTGAATGTACTTTGTGCTACTTCAGGAAATCTACTGTACTGCTGAACGTACATAATAAACCGTCTGAGCTGTTACATAATTGCTAACTGAAAACATCAATCAAAAGTCGTGTCAAGCCATTTCATCACAGATCAAATATTTTTGCCTTTGCCACAAGTACAACGGGCTCTAAAAATATGTTTTTTTTTTCATTATTTTCAGCTCAATCGCCGATACGAATCCAAAAAATACTGAGGTAGCAAAAAATACATATTTGAACCAATTAATCTTTGGATAGGGTTGTGTTAGTTCAGTTTATCTTCACTTTTAATTTTTGGATCTGGTCACAGTTAAAAATTATTTTCGGACGTTTTAACGGGACGAATGGAGTTTTTCGGAATGGATGAGCAATATTGGGACGTGATGGTTGAGTCATTGATCACGATTTTTGTTTGAATATTTATCTCAATTTTATGAGATGTTTCACGGGATGAGTAGAAAAAATAAAACTACTGTAATCAATTCCTTTGCCTCTTCCATTCAATTACATAACTGTCATGTACCTATTCAAACACAGGATTGTGTTGCTGAACAGTACGAAGAATCTATCTTAATTTTCAACTGATGTAGTTTCCGATATTAGATGATATAAAAAATTTACGGGTCGGGTAAATGCCACAGAATGCAATTTTTGTCTAAACAGGAAAAAAAGAATAAATCAACGGGTTTAGTATGTATATGCATCTCATGATTTCCCGTGAAGCTTCGGTTCCTATAAAACTCGATCATACGTTGCTGGCAACGGGTATTCAACTAGTACACTACAATTCAAGTGGTACTTTCGACCAAACGCTCATCTCTGCAACGCTTTAGTTTGATTGTAATATGACGATTTCCAAAACTAAAAGCTCGAGAAATTTTCAAGCAAGTTATGTACATATAGAAGAACCCCGGTACAGTTGTTTACTACTTACCTGTTTGTTCTGTTCCTAAAAAGCATAGTTTGTAAACTTAGAATGCAAGTCTCACTATAAAATTTTCTGTTCAACAGACGTTAATGAAAGAGTTACGGCGTTTTTATCTCAATTTTTTGCGTTAGTACGTAGTAGAGTAAGATCAGGGTCACCAGATTTCAGGGAGATCAGTAGAGGCTGTTCAACCTATAAGCTACTCGGCCATCACACAAAACTAGCAAAAACGCATATACATACAACCAGGGGTGGGCCGGGTTTTTTGGCACTTTGCAGGGGGTGGGGGGGGGGGGGGGGGGTAGCCGACAGAAAATCCCATTTTACCCGACCTGTCCGAAAAGTGGGGGGGGGGGGGTAAGGTCGGGTAGGGGGGGGGGGTAGAAAAAAATTTTTTTCGCATAAAACGCTTGTTTTTTGCTTGTTTTTGCTAAAAAAATCTATTATATGGTATAAACATCACATATACCGGTTTTTTCAGGTTTTAACCAAGAAAATTAACCCAGAAAACGTGTTTCTTCGAAAAAAAATTCTTACAGCCAGAAAATTTTGAAAAATGAGCCTCAAAATCGAGGTTTTGAGGCCGATTTTCTAAAAAATTTCGAGTAGGGGGGGGGGAGGGGGTAGGCGACCTAAATTTTTGTCTAGGGGGGAGGGGTAGGCTACCCGCCGGCCCTGAAAAGTGGGGGGGGGTAAACCCCCCTGCCCCCCCTGCGGCCCACCTCTGCATACAACATGTTCACTTAAATCACTAAATTCGCCATCTTTATCGGTGACTATCCAGTTCTCACGTGTGAAACTTGCGAAGAAACATAAATGAATACCATTGTGAGTGGTGACTAAGCTAATACTACCGCGATGAACTGTCAAATCTATAGTCGATTAGTTTATTCTTGACCCATTTAGTGCTAGGATTGACACATACATAACTAATGATTGGTTTTCGCTGCAGAAAATTTTGGTTTAGCACTAAATTCGACGATTATAGAGCAAAACATAAGGCGGAAATTGTCTTGAATAGCACAAAATAAGTCAATAATGAAATAATCGACTATATCTCAACAACAAAGAAACACTATAAAACGTACCTGAATGCTGACTTCAAGCACGCCATCCAGCACCACATACAAGTACATGTCAGGATCGCCCGGTCTGAACACGTAGTCGCCCGCTTCGTATTTCTTCACCTCGATATCGCGCGGATCCAATATCCAGTCGTCGGGCGGTTCGAGTACCCTGAAACGGTGATACAGAGGTTCCACCTCTCAACTCATTCGTGTGTTATTTCGTTTCAAAAAAATATGAAAAATTAAAAGCAATGTTTTTCAATCATATCCACTTTAATCATTCTGTACAACGCCTATATCCGTTGCCCTCATTCTATTCATTCCTATATTAATTCATTCACAATTAATATTGTTTCCTTCGACTATAACCTGATTATTACCTATGAATAAACAAATACGATTTTTTTACATAAAAACCAACTTTAAATAGTGCAATACGTAGAAAATATCGGGCGATAAATGATTGGGCACTTCGACTTCGATGCGGGACGGCTCGAAGAACTCGATGGGCGGCTGCGGCATCACGCGTTGACTGCCGTGACGCGTGCGACGATCGCGTAGTAAACTGTAACATAACATTATTGTGCAACATAACATAATTGCCACATTGCTACAGCGTAGCATGTGATATGTGAATCCCTTTTCAGTGAGTTTCCTATTTGACTTTCCGGGAGTTCAGTTTGGGTGAGATAATTTTGGGTTCAGTGAGTTAAGCATGTTGTTAGTTTCAGTTCAAATTCGGGAGGTGTAATCCGTGACGAGTGAGCTGCGTGATCAATTTATGTCTTACTTGGCTGCTGGAACTGTTTTACATTTGGTATTGTGGTGAACAACCAGAGTTTAACATAAGTGATAAAAAACGTACTTATATTTTTTTCTAAATTTTATCACTTGTGTGCGTTTTCAAAGAAAAAAAATTAAAAAAATCGGCAAATTTTTTTTTACAAACTCTGCTCACATTCGAGAAAATAAGTTTCGGCGACTTCAAGTGACCTCTACTCTATTAGAGATCCTCTAATCAACCTATAAACCAGCCAACTTTCTAGCCGCCGAGACGACAGTTCCATAGGCACCGCCGATCGAGTGCCGTCGAGTGAGCGAATGTACGGCCGATTCGTTAACGGGTTTGTTCATCTGACGGGTCGGGCTGCCATCGCGCGGACTCGAACCCGACGACGACTCGGAGTTCTCCGTTCGTTGGCCCACCTGGATACACAATATCATTATTGAATCAAAAAATTTTGGAATTCGAAGTATATTCATATTTTAATTCGAAACCATACATGGACGCGAGTGAGGTGAGGTTTCGAAAAAATGCACGAGACCTCTTTTTGTAAAAAAACTAAAAAAACTGGCTTGAATTCATAGCCTTTGCTTGTACCGATGGTTTGAAGCATAATGTTTTAGCGCTTTCCACACCACACCACAGCCTTGTATTGAATGAATGCCAATGAACGGATTGCAAGGGGGGGGGGCTTGTCAATCTATTTAAGAAAAACCGGCGAATATAGACAATGAAAAGGTATAAACATGGGTCACTGCAACTACTGGGGCAACACTATTTCGTAATTATAGTTAACGACGTTATTTTTCACTGAACTTACTAAAACTATAAAATCATGTGTACTGAATACTGATTACTGAAAAACTCGAGTTTTTAATTAACTTGAGCAAGCTGAACGAATAGAAACGTCACACAAACAAACAAGCGAAACACTATATGTAGCAGAGTCGTTCGGTTAGGATCCGTAATGTGTAGCACTTTTTATAATTTTCCTAAGCCAAGCCCCTAATCGAACGGAAATAAAAAAATTTGTTAATCAATAAACCTTCAGAAACTGTGCTAATGTGCTAATTTTCTGCTAATGTGCTAATTATCAAAAAAGTGCGTCAAGGAAAACAAGTCAACAAATTCAGAATCCAACCTAGATGACACGCCTATAATAATAATATAATGGCATGGCATAACCACAGAACACAATGGTCAAAACCCACCGAAGTTCCGATGTCTTTCAACATCTAAAACAGAAAACAATACTAAGGATAGCACACGCAAATCAAGAAGAAGATTACGACAGAAGAGACTGTTGGTGGCCAACTGAACTTGACAAATGTTAACTTTCTAGAGTGGTGTACTATGAGAAAAGAAACTCGATCTTTAATGACCTGAGACAATAGCACCGATTCATTCGGTTCCTTCATCAGCTATCTCTGTCTGGGTTATGCATTGCATCTGATGATTTAGCAAAGCAAAAGCAATTAAACTTGACTGGACTGTTTTAATCCGGGAGCCCTTCATCGAAGTAAAAACAGAGCCCAATTATCAAGCAAAAGTCCAGCATAGTTTCAGGATAACCATTTTTTCACGTTGAATTAGACTTGAGAATCTTGTGCTTGTGGAATTAAGCTCGAAAATCTCGTACTTTTATACCGAGATTTGAGATCTAAAAAAACCCTAAACCAACCCCGACGGCCCGAAGTATCTGCCGACCGAGTGAGATGTGCCGACGTCGTCGTACTCGACCGCCCTCGGGTAATGGCGTCAGATCGTCGTCCGTGGTCACAGTCGGGTCGGAACGATTGGCCGTACGACCCAGACGCGACGTTTTTCGTGTGGAAACTGCAACAGGATAAAAAGGTTTTTGTATAGGATAAGTAAAGAAAAAACTAAAAATACTGAATAAAACGGGATTTTATTTGTAAAAATCTAGGATATTTTTGTAGAAAAGTTGGATGTAATGTAGGTGATTTGATTACAACTAATTGAAAGGAACCGAACGTTTTTCTAGTAAGTGTCGGACGGTGTGTAGATTTTTCAAAATCGACAACGAGTTGAATATTAACGTGTTGCCCGCCCGAAATTTTTACTATCCTCACCTTCAAAGATTCATTTTGCCGTGCGGCTTCACTTCAGCATAGAACTTGAGAAACAAATCTTTTATGAACAATCATGACCCACTCACTAACGCATCTACTCACTCATACTCATTAACGAGTCCACCCACTCCTGCTCACCTCATACATTCACTTCTTAACTCACACATCCACCCACTCCTGCTCACCTCATACATTCACTTCTTAACTCACACATCCACTCACTCAGACCTAACTCACACATGCACTCACTCCGCGCACGTGCTCACTAACGATTAGGCAGCGCATTGAACTGGTCGTCCTCCTCATGCGACCGCACCCTCCTCCGGTTCGACCACCGATGTGAGAAGACGAACAGGACGAGACCGACGAGCACACCGGCGCACAGAAAGTAGAACATTGTTTCTCGAAGATTCTAGTTAAAATTGATGATTTCTAGAAACTTCGGCGACTAATTTCTATTGCGGCATGTAGATTTATATATTTATTATTATTATTATCACCGTGCATAAGTTGTGTATGGATGGACGGACACGGAAGAGACGATTGTTGTGGTTGATGAACCCGTGGAATGGAAGAACTGCTGCAGCCAGCAACGACAGTGTTGATAATGATGATTTATAGGCGGATTGGCAGCTTGCTGCTGCTGCTGAATTTTTTTCTTTTTGTTTCTGGAATTGAGATTAACTGTGATTGAGATACTTTACTTATTATTAAAGATAAGAAGTTAATAAGATGACATTTTGGTGAATATATGTATTGAGAGGTAGTTGGTAGTTATGGCAAACCAAGTGAAATGTAAAAAACATTCGGTGAAATAACCGGATATAAAACACAATAAATTCGAAAAGTCGTTCTTGTGAAGAAAATGGTGACAATTGTTTGTGAAGAAAACAATGAAAGCGTATTAAAAATCTATCAAGCCAAGCATCCAGCAGAAATAAGGCCAAGGGACTATGTTATATTATGTCAGAATACAAAACTGATTCACCCTGAACATCAGTGAAACGTTTATCAGCTGAAAACATCTGGAAACAATCAATGGACGAATCAAAGCGTCGCGTCATATCAGTTCAGTGATAAAGCTATTATAACCCCTTTTATTAAAGCGGGAATTGCGAAATAATTACTCTGGTGTTTAGTGTTTATTGAAAAACTACACAGGAAGGTGAAGAAAATTTTTGTGAAAAAATCTAGCAAGTGTGAGAAGAAAATATTCAGATATTTGACAATCATTATGACCCACTTAGTAACACTACGCGTTAAGTAGATATTGAAAATACTGCACGGAAAATTCCACGGTAGCGGGGTCTGTGAGAAAATAAGTTAAGTAAATATGAAAACATGTTGTGTTGCTTTGCAAATTTATCACGTTGAATATACACGTGGTGACGCGGGTTTTTATAGCAATTAGTATTACGTTGGGTCGCTGATTTGACGTGACCAGAATATATAAGAACGAAAAGCAGCTAGTTTAGTTCTTCTTAGCTTCAACAACCATGCACAACTATTCGATTACTGACTGGAATCAGGAAAAGCAGATACGATACCGAAAAAGTTGTGAAAATTTTTTACGAAAGAACTCAACAATAAAACAACCTAACAATAAAACAACCAAGGATAGAAAGCAAGCTAACATGAGACGGAAATTCGAGTGATTCCGTCATATGATCCGTGATTGAGAGATCCCAGTAAAATTGCAAATTTAGCTGTCGTCTTCAGAATATTATGAGTTGATGTGTTTGCAAATGGCAAAACTATTATTAACAATTTATATTCTATTCTTAATAGAAAAATTCTCAACTAAAATCAATCTTTAACTAAATTCTTCCAAACCAGTTCAGCTATCGACATTTTCTATCCAGTATTCAAGACCAGCCAGTCGTAATCCGGATCGCATTTCAGAACACACAATATGAGGAATCAATAACAAGAAAAAAGTGAATCTATCCAACAGCTTACTTCTAAGAGAAGTTACTTTATTAACATACAGGGTGGCTGTAAAGTAACGACGCGTTTTCCGGCCGCCCATTTCTCAAAAAAATTATATCGTGTGACCAGTGTCTTTATAGTCAAACTTGCGTAAAAACACCTGAAAAATCGAATTATGTGGTCAGATTCGACGTATTATAATGTATTTGTAGGTCTTTTGTGGAATTTCTGTCAAAACGCATTATTTTTTTACTTCTTGGGTCCTAGACGGATTTTTTTTCAAAATAAAAGCTTTATAGGATTTTAAAAGTTTACACACTATTTCAATAATGATTTTCAAAAAATCTCATCGCCAAATTACACTATTGGTACTATCTAAAGATGAAAATTAAGCCAGCTTTCACATGTCAATTTTTACGTCAGGATCTTATTTCTGCATTTTTCACCAATTATCATGCTTTTATGACCCTTAATGGTGTCTTATGACACCAGATTGGTGTTATAGGCGTTATGGAAGTATGATAATCCTACTTAGGACCTAAATCTTTGAATTTCAAAATTTTGGAGTTTTATCGAATTTCGCATTTTTTCTTCATTCATTGAGACTTTTTGGTAGTGAAGTACTATGAATTCTAATTCTTTCATAAATTCTTTAACACAATACTCAACTTACCATTTGTTTATATCATTATGAAGCCTGGTTGAAACCAATTGATACTTAATTCGTATTACTATGGTCAGTTTTCATGGAATTTCGGTCAGTTTTGTTGAAAAAAAACGAAATTTCCGTTAATTTTCAGAAAAAAAATAATTTTAGCAGTTCCACACTAAAACGAACCTCATATTCTGAAATTTCAGGTATGAATACATATAATTGGCATGTAAAAGTTAATCATGCAAAACAATAGTTCTGAGAAATAGACGGCCGGAAAACGCGTCGTTACTTTACAGCCACCCTGTATATAAAAACTGGCACCTATAAAATAAATTCAACTTTTCCAGTAAACCCAATGTTGATGTAAATCAAATCATAAAAATGTGGATTAAAAAATATTTATGCTAATTTAAATTAAAGGAAAAGGTTGGGCTTGCCTTATCTTCTATATCCCCACACCACAAGTGTAAGGCAAGTACAATTGTGTAGCCCAACCTTTTCCTTTGAAGATATAGAAGATATGTGTGGAAGATATTTCATTCGCCACAATATACTCATACAAATGTACACGCGAGCAACTGAATTGGTATTCAATTCCATTCCATTCAAGAATCTAGTCGACTGAATACCCCAGCAAGATACTGGAGCGATTGTAGCCTACACATTTTATGTATGAAAATCAGACGGTCATTCAGCAGAAAAGCCAAAAGGCATAACACAATTGAAAATGTGTATGCTGTAGAAGAACCTCCAGATAGAAAAAGTACACTGAAAAAAAAATTCACTGACTCAGTACACAACCGAAAATAATAACAATATTTAAAATAAAAACAAAACTAGTGTTTAGATAGTATGACTAAAATTGTAAAAACAACAATTTTGTGTTTTCTTACTAAGCATGTTTACAACACAGAAGATGCGAATGACTTCTCCGAGCGTCAGAAAAAAGAAGAAATGAATGAACTTGAGAGTAAAAAAACGTCGACTATCGGTAGTGTGGCCGACGCACCAAAACTAAAACGAAGAGCCCGCGGAGGATTCACATAAGTCAGCTCACTAGCGAACATATTTACTATGATACGCCAAAAAATATATAAAGAGTAGAAAATACGATTTCTCTAAAGAAGCAGTGGCGAGTGGAACGGGATAATATTGCTAATTAGATCTTACCTAATTCTCGATAACAATGGAGGGAGAAGGAAGAGAACCTACAAACAAAAGTAAATTTATTTAGTTAATAATACAATCAAGCATTTTAAGGTATTGAAGAATACAAGAAAATGTGGATTTTCCACCATCTTTATGTAAAAGAAATTTTATCTTTATTTAATTAACAAATTTCGAAAATCCATATTATGTAACAACATCACAACAGTTGAAATGCAGCCTTTCAAAAAATGCCCTCAAAAACTACCGACGTTATTGCTGCAACACTGAAAACGTATATTATGCATTACGTACGTAAAGAGAAATATCGCCACGTGCCCGCTCCCGCTGAACAGAAATATACGACGTATTTTGACGCCGAGGCACCAGAGAGACTGAATAACAGACGTCGCTTCGCTGTTATACATAAAGTCGATGCTGGGCTTCTACAGAGTAAAAGTTCACCATGTGAAGTTACTTGTGGATTTTTTTAAAAAATTTTCCCGCACATATTATTGAAGACCGGTGAAATCATTTCACTACAAAACTGCCCTCTTTTTTAAAAAGCGGCGAACGAACCTTAAGTTCAATTGCAAGACAACAGCGGCAACTAAACACAGGGACAGGACACTCTCGAGTGAACCCGACTGTAGGGAGAACTAATGTCAAAAACAGCTGATTCCGCGGCTGGCGCGGAAAGTGGAGTAGTCAACAAACAATAGTAAACGTTGACAATATGTGAGGGTTTGGGACACCAGCGGAAGAGAAGGGGTGGGAAAAGTGTAATTCCCCCTCTTTGGCGATTTCAAAAGTTGAATTTGTTCCGTAAGGTGTAGGTAAAATGACCTAATTTATGTCAATTCCCCGTCTTTGACAAAATTCCCCTCCCTTTGGAGGTTTGGCTCGTCCTCCAGTGGTTTGGGACACCAGCGGACGGGATGGGGAGAGAGAAGTAAACCCATTCGCTTTGGCGAGTTGAAAAAATCAAGTTTGCTCCATAGAAATACGTAACGAATTATCTAAACTTTCGATTCTTTCGTCTCTGACGAAATATCTGTCTCTTTGGAGTTTTGACACGTTTGCTAGTGGTTTGAGACACATTGAGAAAATCTAAAACTTTGTTGTTGTCAAAGAGTCGGAACACAATAAGCGTAAAAAAATTCTTTCAAACGAAAATTTTCAAGGTGATTCTTGTTTTATGAGTACAAACTCATTGCTGCGTAATTCCGATGTTTGACAACCGAAACCTGTTAGACCTTTGGGTAGATGACTGAACACCTGTGTGCAAGTGATAAGGAACTGGTTTTCTATTGACAAAATCGGACAAAGTATTTGAATGAGATTAGGGAGAAAAAATTGGTGGTATGCAGCATGGAAAATTGAAGGAGATAATTTCAGACCGATGAAAATTACCATCGATTGAATGGGCAAAACTTGGTTATCGGCAAATAATGGTTGAAATAGTTGCGATAAATTAAATCATCCCGTACAACGGCTTGATTTAACACTGCTATATAGAGAAGAACTGAAATGAACTAAGAAACTAGTACATGTACCACGTGGTGTGTAGTGGCACCGGAATTAAACGTTTTTTTACTGATAAGAATTTTTATTTTATTTATTTATTTAGAATAACAAGCAAATTGATCGGAATCTTGATACAAACCAGAATCAAAGAAAAAAATATTCATGATTTATGAAAAATTTAGTGTTCATCGGTCTCCTCTCCGAGAAGTTAACAGTGAATTCTGTAACACAGAATAATTCCAAAAAATACAAGCAACACAGTAGAAGTTTACGAACCACCCAACCTTCACGTGTTATTTTGATGAATAACTCGATAAGTTTTATTAGCTTTATAATCAAAATCACGAGTTCTTTTCGACAAAACTTTTTAACAAACAAGATAAGAACCACGGCGCAAGAATTTAGTTGAGAAGAATGTGGCAGAAATCAGTTAAGTCAGTGCAGAGAGGGAAGCAAACGACACGAGTCGGCTTAGGATTAGGAATGCTAGAAGAACTTGGAACAAAATCCATATCTAACCAGCTATTCAGTTCTTCAGAAACGTGATTCTTTTGATCGAACAAGATCGCGGCTCACTGGCGGACGAGCTAACTCTTCAAAGGAAGGGAAATTTCGTCGATGAAAGGGAATTGGCAGTTTTCCGGCACCTTCGGGAACGAATTACACTTTGAAAAGGGGGAATTCCACTTTTCCTACCCCTTCTCGTCCGCTAGTGACGCGGCTGAAACGAGTCCGCAAATTAAGCGGTACCTTTGATCTCTTGAAGCTAAAAGTAAATCTTAGAACAATCAGTCGGAAGCTAAAATAAAATTCGAATAAAAAAAACAAAATAAACTGACGTCGAACGGAGACGTGAATCTAACAATTTTTGGACGTTCAGTTTTCGAGTCCCTCCGTGCCGACTCCTTGGAATAATAACTATTTAATTTCAGGATTTTAATCTAATAATAATAATTTTTGTAATTTCTTTTTATGAAAGTACAAAAATGGGACAATTTACGTGGCGACAAATATAAAAAAATACCGGCTGTAAAAAGTTTGGCGGGCACCAACATTTTGGCACGCGTTCAAATTTAATGATTATTACCAAATTTTTTAGCGCAATTTTCGAATGTTTTTTTCAAAAAAGGGTTTTGTGAAAAAAGTATTTATATATCGAAATTTAAAAAAGCGCGCCAAAAAACAGATTTGAATTTTTAAACTGAAACAAGAAACCCTGGACAGACTATATGGGTTTTCTTATTTGCAAATGTTATAGCTTGGTCAGGGTAGTTTGTTACTAATCATTTTCCTGAAAACCTTATACAAAACAATTAATAAGTGAGGCATGTTTAATAAAACGTTATACAAATGTAGTGTGAAAAGATGAGAATCTCCAATAAGTTTGAACGCTCGCCAAAATTGTGCGCGCCAAAAGGATAACGATAAAATTTTAGTAGTAACGAAAAAACTGTTATCAGACTTTACTTTTTAATGAACAATGAAAAAAAAAACTAAAAATAGAATGAAATGCCCAAATGAAAAATAGTGTGGCCGAGTTACCGGTTAAAAGACATCGTTGTCGCTGTCGCTGACAGATAAGCATGGATAATTCTAAATAATGGTTGTTACATCATCACTACTCAGTCAGAGTTACCGAACAGAGCGAACCAAAGTGCTGAGCGGATGAAAAAGAAATATAACAAACAAATTTGGTGTTTTACGCTCAAAAACTTTTAATTGATATTTCGGTGTAAAAAGTAAAAAAAAACAGCTTTGATAATGCGGATCCCCCATTCTACAGACACTAGCAGACAAGAAGAGGAAGGCAAAGTGGTGTTCCCCCCTCTTTGGTGAGTTATAAACATGTAGTTTTTCCCTAAGGTGTAGATAAAATGGCTTCGAAACTGCCCATTCCACCATCTCTGATGAAAGAATTATCCTTCTAAATATTGATCGTTTGGCTCTTGTTCGCCAATGCACATTTATACATAAATTATATCTAGATTTCATTGCTACTCAGGATTTTCGCGTGCGTTTGAACTTTTTAATTCTTTTTCTTACATTACACTTGGCGAAAGTTTATATAAGAATAATGGATTACATCTTTGTGGTAACAGGTACACGAAACCCTGAGCAAGCATATCACTTTATATTATTGGATCCTTCATTAGTGATAAGACGCGGATAAGAGCTATAATATATTATGTCGAGCGAGTTACGTAAAATGAAAGTATGGAATTTGCCTCACTGGAGTGAAAAAATTACTAATTTTCAGAAGCAGTTATTTAATCAACTGCCCATACAAGATAACGATATAAGCCCGCATGTTTTTTTCCGCAAGCAAAGATATTTCTCAAAACGTCTGATAATGAAACATCAGACAATCAATGTTAACACGCACATCCATCATCATCACCCCGTTTTATACGGTGTTCAACTGTGGTGCCAGTTGAGTTGAGTTGAGTGAGACTAGAGATGTTTCATCATCAGTCGTTCTGGGCAATAGTTTTGCTTGCAGAAAAAAACACACAGGCTTTTTTCGAACCGGTAGTTCATAAAAAAACGTGGACCTCATGTGTATATGTTTGTGAAACATGGTTGCTAATCCAAATTCCAAACGAATTATGGACCCCTATTGCCTGCAATACTCCAGGTTCTTGATGAAACAGTTTTTTTTGCACGTGGCGCTGACCGGCCAAAGTCTCGTGGCATGTTGGTGGCCAAAATTGAATAAG